>JAJIZL010020567.1:105716-119803 GCA_023969395.1 Amblyomma maculatum | reverse complement strand
ATATATATATATATATATACAGATGTTTCGAAGAGTTGTGCGCCGCTCGGCGGTTTGTGGTTTCGTTTGGTTTTGGGGTTTAACGTCCCATAGCGACTCACACTATGAGAGACGCCGTATTGGAGGACTCCGGAAATTTCGACCACCTGGGGTTCTTTAACGTGCACTGACATCGCACAGCAAACGGACGCCTTGCTTTTCGCCTTCACCGAAAAGCGGCCGCCGAGGCCGGGATTCGATCCCGCTTCCTTGGGAACAGTAGTCGAGCGCCGTAACCCCTGCGCCACCCCGGCGGAGTTCACTTGTCTTTTCGTTTTAATAAGGCAGGTCTTGCTTTTATGACGCGTGGGTTTCATTTTTCTTTACAAATGAATGTCTCACCAAACGGAAAAGTGTACTCCTTACGGCCAGCACTTTTGACACAGCTTTTTGTTTCTTCATTACGATAATTAAAAAAAAAAACAACTCGAGAAGTTCATGTTTCTACAGATCACGATAACTGCAGAGGTAAGATCTTTTATTGATAAAAGTTAAGCAATCTCACGCTGTAGATTTCCTGCGCCGATTGCCCGCACAGGGCAGCTTCGATGCACTGAAGATGATGTCTCGCTTTTTCTGTCTGTTTTTATTGACAAGCAAGCATTTATTAGAAAGTAATTGCTGGCTGCTAATTTTGACAGATTTTGCATATTGGGGTTACTTGAAGAAAAGAAGCGAGAAAAGCTGTCCTGTAAAATTCCTAGTAAGCCATACTTGCAAGAGTATGCAAACAACCTCCCACACTAAAACCAAACCAAATGAAAATAGTGTTTTTTCACGTATTTCATCGCGCCCGCAATGCCGGTCACATGTGTAGAGGTTTTGATTTGCCATCGGTGGTTTACGAATATTGTCCCTTATACAGGATCTCAGGGATCTGACGGGACCTTGATGTAAACCTTGGATATATTTATTCATTTGTTTAGCTTTAGCAATAAATGGGCGAGCATTATCTAGTGATAAACACAAAAATCGTACAATTGTTTCGGCGTGCATATCTTAGTCGTTCCCAAGTTCTAAGTAAGATTTCCGCTTCCCAGTCGAAGAAAACTACAGAAATCTTTCTGTTGTTACGACAAAATTTCTGTGCGGTATTTGACAGAAAACTTGTTGTCAAAAAAGAACTTTCTGTAGTAACATCAGAGATTTCTGTGGTTACAACAGAAAAGTACCAAAACTACTACAGAAAAACTGCAGAACTACAGAAAACTGCTACATAACTACAAGAAAACTTGTTGTTTACGATAGAACTACAGAATATTCTGTCGTAATTTTGACATGGTTCTGTAGTTTTTTTTCTTTTACTGGGTTTATCTTGAAATTAACTACATGAAATTGTAATAGTGATGTACGCAAACGTTATATTAGATGACACTTCCCGTTTGGAGACCTCTTTTGCTTTATGATCAATCGTAAAATGGGAGAGCCGTTTTCGAAGGAGTTCTTTTATTTTTTTATTTATACCATATCGACGCCGAATGCTAAAACGAAAGCGCTCTAACTGAGTGCGGCGCAATGAGAAGGGGAGGGGGGCAGGAGGGGGTATCATCGGCGCAGGGGAAGACACAATACCGCCTCGAAGAGGGTAAACTCAGGAGTTCGTTTGGTTTAGGTTTTTCTTTTCTTTTTCTGGCAAAACAAGAACAAAAACGACAGTAGTACTGGTGCGAAGAGGTTGATTGATAGAAAACTATGAAACACTCCAGAATGGAGCCGCCTTGAGATTTGAATATATATTCGAGCCTACCGGCCCCTTGCTCAAGTGTTGGTATTTCATATGTATGCAGATTGATCCGGCAGTTCCTACGAAACGAAAGGGGTGAACTCGTTTAATCTAAAGCGTCTTTAGTATAGAGATGCTGTGGTCGCACTCAGCGGGTGGCAGTCGATAAATAGAGTCCCAATTTTCATGTTTTTTCGGTCCTACTTCAACAGCACCCATGTTGTGTACCTTTGCTGTTTTGCTTTCATGGTATCCTCGGTTGCGGTACGAATTGGTGGCGTTTAGAAGCGGGCTTGTGTTTATCATCCCCACATGTCTTTTCACCTAGCTTACTTTACTTCTTTGGTAAAGTAAAAATTTAATGTAATGAACTCAGAACGAACTGAGTTATATTTTGTTTAGACTATCCGCTAGTGATTTTATTACCAGTCTAAAAGGAATGTTTTTTTGTTCGCCTCCCAATTGAATTGTCATATGTTCTACTGTGCAATGTATTCTTTGTGTTATCAGTTTATCGCTGTGTAAAAATCTTTGTTTTATTGTTTTCGAACTACATGACATCTAATGTAAATGACCACTCCTGCTTGGGCATGTAATATACCTGCAGTATTTCTTAAATAAAAAAAAATACATAAAGTATGAAGCTCAAAAATTCGGAGATATTTGTATTTAAATTTAAGGCTAAGCAGGCACTTAGAATGACTGACTCAGTTCTACTAATCCATTTAAATCACTTCCAGATTTTAATATTCCTGCTGTAATGGCGGCTTAACCCACCTACATGGGACGTGTGCCCAATTATGTGATGCCGGAGAACAACTCTGAGGTCTTGGCATTATTAAGTTTCTTCGTTTTAATTAAAGCACTATGATCACAAGAAATAAACATTGTTGTGGAAGGAAACACATGAGAATAAAATGAGAATATATATTTTTTGCCAATATTTCAGTATTTCTACGGCAGTGAAACAACGGTACCAGGATTAATGTTTTTTCAAAAGACACTTGCGGATGTCAGAGAGACATAGAAAACGCTTGTCTTTTACGCACTCATCGTAAGCCAACATTTTGGTTTAATTGGGCAGTCCTCAATGCTAGCTTTGACGATCGTTAAAATGTTCTCTCAAGAGGGAGGTGAGGGAGAGGAAGTTGTTGAGAGGAGGCTGAAATTAAGCACGTGGACCTCGCCAGTCTATGACGCTATAAAGACAAGTGCTTAGGCGCTCTAGCTGTAAACTACTTCTGGCTGGAGAAACACCGGCCGCGTCCGTGCTCTTTATAGAGCTTAGATGAAGTGACAGCCCCTTCTCTCCCCTCCTTGGGAGAGAGGCCCAGCATTGGCAGCTAGCGGCCGGGAAGTATTAAAGTCAGAATAGTGACTCACTTTTCGTAGCACGAAACCCAACATATTGACAGTTGTGCTTGAGCTGCCTCTGTCGTGTGCCACATGGTGCCAGGTGATGGCAGATGTATTAGTGGCGCGAGAGTGTAAAACTCTCCACTCGTTTGGGGAAAAACATGCGCTGGAGAATAAAGAAGCCGAAAGCAATTAAGAAGAAATAAAGAGTATTGTAGTTTTGCGGTTATAGATAATATAGGGGTTCGAAGATTACACAGAACAAAAAGGTATGTTTTTGGACAACTGCGGGAGTTGGCTGGCGTTGTTATGCCCAATTTAAGAAAGGCATGAGGGACTCTGCCATGTTGGGCACTGGGCTGCTCCCATAGAAAAGCAGAGTTTAGGACCGTCCACTTAACTGCCCAGTCCAACCGGTGTGTCCCAGGTCCGTGGAAACGTCTGTAGGCTTCGATTATAATGAAAGCAATGACCTTTATTTAATATATTTCATTTTCCTGATAAATAACGACCTAGGTAATTCTGCTCACTCTGGCACTCGGACCATAAGGAAGGTGGTTTCTTCCCTTCTAACCCTTTTAATAATTCTTGAAATTTGGTTCACGCTGGCTTTGAGAGTTTAATTGGTAATTTATTGCGCTTGCAAGTTGATTTCTAACCGCAGCCCTTAAACTCGGATCTTGTAACAGTTGTTTGGTTTGGGCTAGTTGATAGCTACTTCTTGAAAACAGCGCAAATTAAGACAAGGACGGCACAGAAGTACACCGGACGGGCGCTACCTTGTCGCTATCGATCTTTTCTTTCTTTAATTTGTGGTCTCCCAGATATACTGTGATTTCTCTAGAGGAGTTGTAATTTTGTCCCGTATGGCCTGGCAATTTCCTATTTTTTATTGAAGCAGTTAAAACCGCTCACTTCAGTGAATACCATGGTCAGGTCTATAGCTGCTGGAAAAGATTGTTCCTTTATCGCTAAGCACCCCTTAGTAGCCCATACGGTCCTGCCTTTCGCGTAGAATGTAATAACATAGCGGTTATATAGCTATTTAATTAAGTTTAGCATTGCTATATTGGATAAAAGTTAAGAGACTTTGGAACCCTGCGGCGTACCTTGTTGAGTATGGGTACCGTGGGGGACCGAATGTCTCCGATTTCCATGATGACTGCGCGGTCCCAAAAGGAAGGTCTTCACATAAATGAAGATTTTCCCCAAGCAGTTGAGTTTGTTTAAAACTCGTTACATATATTTGGAGGCGATAATGTCAAGTGCTCCTTTTAGAACAGGTGTCAGGAACAGGTTATTGCCGTTTTTAGAGATGGTGCCTGTGAATTTTTCTCCAACCCAAAGGAAGGCATCCTGCGTTAAGCGCTCCTTTCGCGCTCACCATGCAAGATCTGTTCCATTTTTGTAATACTTTGATTGGATTACTATTTCATAGTACTTTCCCAGGCAAAAAGTGAAGAATACAGGTCGGGGAATTTTTGTAGCCGATGGCTTTCTACACATTGGTGGACTATTGATGTCTTCTTGTTTGCAAGCTGACGAGACCTTGCACACCTACAATCCTTTTGTTTATGTACTCCGTTTAGGTCAAGCTGGTGGTCGGCACCTAGGTTCCTCATTATGGTATCGGTATTCTTATCTCCTCCCATGGAAGCGTTTCTGGTGGACATAAAAGCTGGAACGCAGATCTCGATCAGTTTTATGGCGTAGTCAAGGGAGAGGTTAGGGTTTTCCGCATACGGGGCTTGGAAAGCCATGGTAGGGTCTTCTGGGAAATGTTTGTACGTGGCAGTGAGAATGGCAGCGCCCGCACTCGAACATTCCTGGGTTTGTGGTACAGTTGACTTCGAAGGGTCTACCAAGTCTTTTAATATCGGCATCATTTTCCTGTGCTTGGGTTACCTTTCGGCGAATTTCAATATTTTATGCAGTTTTGCTGGTTGCTGGTACTCCAGCATTTCAGCGGTTGCCTTCACTGTCTTTAATTTATTTTATATTAACTGTTTGTATTTTCTATGCTTTTTCTCGGGTATATATTTAGTGTTCCCATAAACGTAGAATATCTAGTAGAATGTCTACGTTCCTTATTTCGTTCATTTATGGATGGTTACACTACCCATATGCTTTGAAAATATATTATATATTTTGAGCTTAACCTTTAACTGCTGTGATGGCGTCTTTTTTTAGCCTGATAGTTCTGAAGTTATTCCATTCGGGTTTGGTAGAGCCATTGTACCAGTTCATGTGACCCATCGTTAGGGATAAGCTATTCACTTTCTGATCATTGCCCAGAGTTCATTCGATATTGATCTAGATGCACTGCGTTATATATCTGACGAAAGCTACGTATGTGCATGTTTTGCATTCTTACCTACTCTAGTAGGGGACGTGTAGTGTTCGTCCTTAGGCAGGGGCCTGGCTGCTTGGTCGCGTCCGAAAACTAGTTCCTTGCAAGGTGTCCAGGTGAGGGCCGTATGATAGATGTACAGCTTTGAAAACATAAAGTAAATAAGGGCTGTCTTTCCCCCTATACATGTACATTCCACTGAAACTGGCTTGAACTTTTCCTGCATTTGGCTCTAACTATCAAGCGCCGGGCCTTCTCAAACACATATCGCATAGTATGGTGGAAAAGTTTACAGTAGCTGCAACTAAGGAGGATGAAGCAAATTATAAATTAATTGCTGCCACACAGTGCTCGCCGTTGTTGCTACAAAGCAGTCTATCACTCGAGGGGAAAGACAGAAACAAACATGCGAAGCACTGGAAGGCTATGGCTGGTGTGGTGATCTTTATTTTTTTATAAGAATTTATAAACAAAATGAACCAATCAGGTCCCTTCTTTGAGGCCTAATTCTATGTACCAAACGCGTACACACAAAACTAACAGAGAGAGCGAGAACAGAATCAAGATGAGAAAATAGGATGACAGAAACGAATAAACAAGGGAAGGAGTGTGGAAAGTAGACAAAAGAAACATTGAAAATGTGAAACGAAGAAAGCGATGAGAAGAGGAAGGAAACGAAAAAGAAAGAGGGGACTGAAGGACAGAGAGAAGTGAAAGAAGACCGCATGCGGGGGCGCACCTAGCGCAAGGCAAATTTTGTAGCTCCGTATGGACGATTGGATGCATTTATGATTCCGTTTCCCGTTCAGGGCAATTATTCTTGCTACCGCTGCACGCGATACGATATGCGAGGTAGCAACGCTCGCGTCACCGTTGCCAACATCGACTTGCGTGACTGGCATCAGGTCATCGCTCCTCGCGAGGTGCCATCTGTCGGTGGAGCTTTGGCGACAAACAGGACATATACTGGGCGCGCTCTTCGTTTTTCCAATGCGAGTAAAACACGCATGGATGGTATCGGTGCCGTGCCTCGCCTTATACGTGGCCAAAGAGCACCTGAACGCTTCACGCTTATAGCGGCACCTTGAGGCGCAAATGAGCGCCCGGAAGCAGCTGCCGCGGTCCCCTCTCCCTCCCCTCTCCGACGAGTTCCGAGTAAGGATGCACGAAGGCCGATAATCGAGTGGCCAGTGTTGCATGGTCTGTCGCGGTCCGACCGTAAGAAGAGTCACGCTTCCACCAGTGTAGCACGCGAGCGATGATTATCCTGCATATTTTGCCGGCTTAGAAAGAGAGATCGACGATCGAATACGTGTTGATTGAGTGAAACATGCTCAGGAGACGTGCGTAGCTGGAACATTAAGCGTAAACAAATTCTGCATATTTTGCCGGCCTAGAAAGAGATCGACGATCGAATACGTGTTGATTGAGTGAAACATGCTCAGGAGACGTGCGTAGCTGGAACATTAAGCGTAAATACGTATCTCGTCATGATTAGAGCGTTCCGATTTAATTAGCTCCACCGTGTTCTACAGTTTAATAATTAAGTGGCGGTTGTCTTCAACGTAGAGACAAAGTAATAAGTGGCTATAACACAGGTGGCTTTCTCAAGTACTGATACTGTGCTGGAAGCCTGTCCTCATAATAGCAGTCATGAAGATAACATAAGTAACCTACAAAATAAAAGGTTGGCGCGAGCACCTTGGTAAACAGTAGGCAGACAGAGCATGTGTTCCTCGAAAGAAGTGGCGAGTCAACAGCCATTTGTGCAGAGGCTTTCTCAAACACTTCCAGCAGCACCGTCTCTGGATCTCTCTCGACAGATGAGCAAATTGACTGCAAAATAGGGCATTGCACATTCTAGACGCTTCCACGGGGTAGAATCTCACTAGGGCAACGATAACTATCAGCACTAATTTGCATGTACTGTAGTGATGATGAGCTCGCGAAGCCATCTTCGAGCGGCTAAAGTACCAGATTCACAGGAATACAAGGCATCGAAGCATTTGATAAAAAAAGCTCTTTGAGCCAGTTGGACAAAGGAAAAACGGAAAAACGGAACGAAAAGTAGAAAGGAACAAACTGGGACAAAGGAACTCAAAACGACACGACGGGCGCTAAGACGGGCGCTGAGTCAGCGCCCGTCCTGTCGGCGCCCGTCCTGTTGTTTAGTGTTCCTTTGTCCCCGTTTTTTGCGCTGATCCTTTTATGTGCATTCAGGCGTTTGCCGTTATTGAATATTTCTGGCATATTGAACGCATCTAGTAATTGTGAATTGGTGCCCCGAAAAAAAAAAAAAGAAAAGCAGGGCATATATTCATTATTAAATAATTGCAATGGCAAAGCCCTCTCTGGCGGTGATTACAAGCCACTAAATCACACTGCCTACTGAGCGCTTACTGAAGGCGTTAAATTTTAGAACTCTTGGAACTCTAAAAAAAGAAAAAGACGACGCTTTTTCTTTTTTCAAATATTGCAAATGTGGGAATAATGCTCAAAGCAAATGTATGGGCATGACTTTCTTCCAAATGAAATAATTGTAAGAAACATCCCTCTAGTATAACTAACATTTCTCGCACTTTTGCTTCTAAATTATTATTGTTTGCTTTCTCATCGTAAATTATGTAATATTCAAAGTTAGAATGCGGCTTTGCTTGAAGAATTTCATCCTAACGCTGTTGCTGCAGGAGCTATGTCCAATCAAGCTGCAACGTATAGGAGTATTGAGGAACAGGAGTATATGGGAGTATTAGGAACAGGAATGTATAGGAACATATAGGAGTAGAAAGCTGACAGCCCTATTAAGAAGTAAGCTGAAAGTCGAACTTCCTACTGGAATAGCCTACTGGTTGAACAGCTCAGCATCCAGAACAAGCTTCAGGGTGCACTGCTACATACAGCAGTGAGGCAGCTTTTTGGAGCGGAAGCCCTCCGGGCTGCAACTCCCGAGTTCATCAGATGGCAGCAACGTAACCTCGAGCTCCTCACAAGGCCCCACCTAGTCTTCTGTCTAATCCCCTGAATGAGGATGATTATATCTTGAAGCGGAATTAAGTAAGCTCACCGGGTGTCGGCGAATGACCTTCAACGCCTTCCAAAGTTAAACTAGGGCTTTTTCGTTTAAACTTCGGTTTACCCAGTCTATGTGTTCCGCTTTCACACTACAAAAAACCGTCGAAGAGGAACGGGTTTGAACCACTCTGGTTCTAACCCGAGTTCTCTTAACCACTCTAACCCGAGCATCTTAACTACTGAGCCATCGCTATGATTGCTTTCGCTCATCATAATTAGGTTCAGGTAGGGTTCAACATCGCCATTTTTTTAGAAACGATGCCAAGTTGAAGCGCTCAAACTTGGAAGTATTGCATACGTGCCGTCGTCTAGACACTCGCTTGATTGTCGACTCCTGCAGGTTGGATGGGAGAGAGTAAGGGGGCGTTAGAAACAAACCTCAGCGCACTGGGTGTCTGTGCATCCTTGCAATCTGCTGCCAGGGCAACGTTCACGTGAGGGAATAGAAATGAACTTTTTTCTTTTTAGAAGAGGAGGGGAGGCGGGGCTAGCTATCGTCTGTACTCGCTGTAAAGTGATGTGCTACGATGTACAGAATAATATGTATGCCTCCATTGTTTAGAAAAGTTAGAAAGCTTGGTAGTTAGAACAAGTGGTGTTTTTTTTTAATTTCTATTCGGTGTTCTTTCAGAGGAAACCTACTAAAGCTACAAATTTCTCGTTGATTATCACCACAGTAAATATAATGAGATAGCACTCAAGTTATACTTAGGGATAAGACGCGATAGCATTAAAGGGCCTTTTCAGAAACCTAGAATGCTCTTTACACTCTTCAGACACTGACACACGAAAAACACGAAATGCTTGAAAATGTTCCGCGACCATCTGGGAATCTTCCCATTCACAGGAGGCCTATTGCAATGACAAGGCGCAGACGCCATCAAAGAAATCACAACCCCCATTGTTGAAAGAAGGGCGTTGGCGTTATTGTAGAAGAATGGTAAACTGAGAAAGTCGGTGTAGATTCATGAAGACACACACTTCGCAGGGCGCAGTGTTGCCCCCTAACGCTCCACTTTGCGCACCGTCTAGGAAACACCTGAATCCACGGACGCATTCATGGCCTCTCCATTGCGCATATATAGAAAAGTATATATAACTGCCATATTTTACCGGTATTTGCTTATGTGGCACAAAACATTATGGCAAACTAGAAGGCTGCAATATAAATTGGACAGCGGAGCTGTCTATGGAAAGGAAAATGACAGGTGTAGCGTTTAGCGAAAGGAAGGGAGCAGAGGGGATGACAGATGAAACGTTTAATTATAATAGTCTAGCCTAAATCAGCACGAAGAAATGGGAACTGGGAGGGCATGCAATGCGCAGGCAAGTTAAGCAGTGCTTGTCAATGGTAATGAACTGCATTCTTGAGAAAGCGAGCTTAGCAACGGAAGAATTATATATAAATTGATGAAATGAGGAAGTTTGTGGTGATAAGGCAGTTGCAACTGGTAAAGAACAGGATTAACTAGAGGATTACGGCCGTGGCCTTTGCTTCCCAGAAGGCTGATGAAGAATAAATTTGTCATGGGCCCGACGCAATCACTCTGTAGGTAATGTTCTTTAGACAGTTTTACTATTCAAGTCGTGTTTCTAATATTTGCAAGCTTTGCTATTATCAACAAGACCACTAGGCGTGTTAGCTTTTACTCCTGTGTGAAGCTCACCCATTTATTAGTTTCTCTGTAAATATATGCCATCATCTTCTAGAAGCTAAATAAGAGGAGTGTCAGAATGCCTGTTATTCGATGAATAATGCTTTTTTTGATGAACTGCCAAATCCACTTTTGTGCTGGGAACGAGCAATGAAATGCTGAGCGCTCAACGCCTAAAACCGATCGCCTCTGTGGGTGCACAGCATAACACCTCTCTTCCCAAGAGACCTTACCCTCACATTGCCGGAAGTCGTTGAAACGAATGACGATAATATCCTGCTCGTTTTTCACGAGCACACTTCATCTCATTCATGGCTGTTGAAGTGGAAACAGTTGTTCTCTAGGGGCACGTTCTCACCAGGCATCGAGTATATGTGCGTTGTCGATATGTAGGGTCCCCTTCATGGCCCACCCATGGTTACGACTTCCCATCGCAGCACGGAAGTGCTAAGGGAACCAGGCTCCTGACAGTAAATATTGCGGAACTCTAGAGGCTACTATAGCCGAACAGGCCAGACATCTGTTGCTCTGGCGACCACAAGCTGCTTGCTGAAAATGCATGATTGTAGCCCAATTTTCTTGTTACGGGAGAAAATGAAGCGTCTTTTTACTAATTTCAGACAATAGATGCTATGTGGTATTCTCTGCACCACTAAATTGTAGACCGATATGTTGTTTATTCTTTAATCAAAAGGCGTCATCACTTTCAAGCCTACGCTAACGGAGGTGTCGGTCGTTCACGGCGATACGACGGACGCGCAATCTTTTTTGACTTAAAACGCGTTTATCAGCGCTACAAATTGTAAACGCACAAGTTAGCCTTTTTGGCAATATTTTTTGGTTTCAGATTGCTTCTCATGCCTCAAATGTCACATGACATGCATCTGAGCGGGCATGGTATACTTCTCCAAGGAGCGAAAGCACTTGTAAGCGCTTGGCCCTACGGGGCTGGGTCTGGTAGGTCACCGTCGCTTAATTGCGGCGGGGGCTAGCCTGCCACCGGATTTGTATCTGTTGTAGGCCATCACTGCACCCACGACCGCTTCGGTGGTGGACAACGGCTGTCGTGACGCGCGTCTTTCTCTCCCTCTTCTCTTTCTTTCTTTCTTTCTTTCTTTCTTTCTTTCTTTCTTTCTTTCTTTCTTTCTTTCTTTCTTTCTTTCTTTCTTTCTTTCTTCTGTATTTTCCTTTCTGTCCACATGAGGCGCAGCAGAGATGGCTCAGCTACAGAGCCAGTAGCAGGTGCGTGCATTTTCTTTTCCTTCTTCGTACATTCGCAACAAACAACAACGGGTCGCAGATACATTTTCGGAAACTCGAATGGAGGGATCAGTCACGCGACGTGCCTGTTGACTGAACTCTTCTATAGGCTCTATCTCGATGGCGTTGCTCCATATATTATGCTCGGCAGTCTTTCCCAGTCGAAAAAAACTACAGAAACTTGTCAAAAATACGACAAAAAATTCTGAAGTTCTGTCGCAAACGTCAAATTTTTCTGTAGTTCTGTAGAACTTTTCTGTAGTTCTATAGTTTTTCTGTAAAAATATTTCTGTTGTCTGTAGTTCTGTACCACATTCCTGTTGTAACTACAGAAATTTCTGATGTTACTACAGAACATTCTGTTGTAACAACAGGTTTGCCGTCAAAAACCGCACAGAAATTCTGTCGTAACAACAGAAAATTTTCTGTAGCTTTTTCCGACTGGCAGCCTCCCGTACCACAACGTCCTCAGAACGGAATCACAGAAACTTGCTGCGCAGTTTCGGAAAGCTTATAAACTAGCACTCGGATTGCCAAGTCATGCATTCAATAAGGTTTTTATGGCAATGGGCATCTCGGCCACCTACGAAGAACACAAAGAAGCAATCCTGATCTGCCAAGAACGCAGACTAGAGCAAAGTCGGACTGGTAGACACCTACTGGACATCATGGGACGACCCATCGACGAAAAAACTAACCCCACAAGAGAAACACTCACTCCCGAAACCAGAGCTGAATACAAAGTCCTTCCAATTCCCCAAAACATGGACTCCCTACACAACAGCGAAAGACGAAAAGCGAGAAGTCGCCACATACAGAACAACGTCGTCAGAAACAATAGCGACATACTCTATGTAGACGCCAGTCCATATATGGGAAGAAAAGAGGCGGTAGCCACCACAGTTGACCACACCGAAAGATAGGTGACCAACTCATCGATCAAGACCAATAACTACATAGAAGATGCAGAGGAAGTTGCAATCGCCCTTCCAGTTAAACACGCCAGCAGCCGAGGTAGAAAACACATAATACACACCGATTCCTAAAAGGCCTGTCGTGACTTCCTCCTGGGACGCGTGTGCAAACTGGCACACCGAATAATGAAGCACGAAAAAGAGACGGGCAACATGAAGCACACAATCCTGTGGATACCGGCACAGGAGGGAATCGACGTCAACGAGGCTGCCGACAGGATAGCCCGAGGGCCTACTTTCCGGGCACCTGCGCCAGCTGCCCCAGAGTCTTCAACCCCTCTCACATACGGGGAACTAATACAATACTTCAAATGAGAAAGACAATGATACGCAGAACCACACAAAAACCTCAGCAGACAGGAGGCAGTAACCTGGAGGAACATACAGGCTAGAACATTCCCAAACCTAGCAAAGTACCACAAAGTCTCGCCTCAAAAATTTAAAAATAACACATGCACTGCATGCGGTGAAGTCTCGGACATCCTTCACGTGATATGGAACTGCAAAGAGTAATTAGAGAAATAGAAAGCTCCAGCACTCAGCCAAGCGGAGTGGGAGGCAGAGCTGACCCACACGGATCTCTCTGAGCAGCGCAGCTTGCTCATCACGACCCGAAGGCAGCCCAAGCCAATTGTATCCTGGACTGAGGAAACCACCCACGCTATTCCGTTAACCAATTAAAGTTTCCTCTCCCTCTCTCTCTCTCTATCTATCTCTCTCTATCTCTCTCTCTCTCTCTCTGCGGTATGACCGTTTGGCAAGCCGTTCCTCTCACCGTTCGGGCGTCTCCGCTGCTCACTCTGCCTTATGCTCATTCTCTCTTTGCTGCTGATATGCGCCGTTTTTTACTCTCTGCCCAAGGATGCCTTTCGATTACGCCTTTGGTAATATATATAATTAAGAGACATAAGGAAAAGCGGCCTATACGCACTTCTTATTTCCATAGACTTTCGTGGCACTTTTGACAGTGTGTGGCCCCTTTTGGTCCTGGGAGAGGCCTTCGCCCTGCAGTGGGTATAGTCAGGCTGATGATGATGATGATGATAATAATAATAATAATTATTATGTACGGTATAGTTGGCAGAATTATAAACACGTTTAGGTGAAATATTTTGTTGCTTAATTGAAGAACATCGTTATCACACAAATTGCAAACGCTCACCTCCGCATATGCAGCGAAAAAGTCCTCGGCTGGAAACATGTAGATCGCAGTTCCTTTGCTTTTTTATTCCAAGCAGGTGCTCAATCACACAAGACATGTGCTTCAATGCAAGCGCGTACTCAATGCTATATGCCTAGTGCATACATAAAACCACGCAAAATTCCTCTACCAGGTCAAGAACGTTAATGCAAAATGTCTTCAAATGCCACGTGAATTGCTTCCGGTGTAAATCAGGTCAAAAACGTTAATGCGAAATGTCTTCAAATGCCACGTGCATTGCTTCCGGTGTAAGCAAGATCCCCAGATAGTCGAAATGACAACGAAGCCGTCCACTACGAATCCTCTTTCTCTGTTTCAGCTTTCTCTGTCTCCTTCCTTGCATCAGAGCACGGTATGGTGTCCACTGAGCAAGTGTGGCAGATACCACGCCTTCCTTTTCCTGTGAGCCAATTATTATTATTATTATTATTATTATTATTATTATTATTATTATTAT
>JAJIZL010020567.1:55229-105706 GCA_023969395.1 Amblyomma maculatum | reverse complement strand
TTATTATTATTATTATTATTATTATTATTATTATTATTATTATTATTCTCTGTTCGGGCGTCTAGGCTGTTCTGCATCTTAGCATCTCCGCTTGGCAAGACGTTCTCATCTTTATTAGAGCGTCTCTACTGCGTCGGCAGTGGAATAGGCACGCGGCCGCGGCGGCCGTGAGCTCTGATGTCATGATGCAGCGCACCTGTAGCTCCTCTCCGGTTTTAGCGCATGCGCACTAGTGACCTGTCTTAAACACTGAATGCTCTGCTGACTACGCGGTTTAGCTTTCGCTACAAAAAGAGGTGCCGTAGTGGATGGCATCAGACCACCCCGCAATAGGCGCTTTCGTCTCATCGTACTTCAGTGATCCGGAGTGCCCCCTAGAATTTTTGAGAGTGTTATCGTGCCATACGCTTAAAGGGAGAGCTTCTACCACCCTAATTTACCGTTTCTACAGCCCCGTCTATGTGCTTCAGTTGTGTGCACTGTTTGTATAAATAATCTATCGAGAAAATGAAATCGAGGCTACATTTTTCACCTTTGCGAAAACAACTACGATGAGCACGAGTAAGGAATCGAGAGAATGTATCTGCGGCTTGGTACGAAAGGGCAAGGGCAAGTGGTGCGAGAAAAGTTTCGTACTCTTTTGGCCTTTTTGGCCGCGTCTTTGATTTTGACATACATCAACAATTGTCGGTACTCCCCATAGTCGGTACACTCGAAATCGTACTCCATAGTTGCTGCGCCTCGTCGTTTGAGAAACTGACGGTGAGACGCGGTTTCTGCAGCGCTAGCACACGCGCTTTTATGTTGTACGAGGCAGCAGACTTGAGATGCCTGTCGTCCTTTATTAGAACCCTCCTCGTTTATACTGTTTTCCCCTCTCTGGGGAATCATATTATTTTTAGTTTATTATGCATATGTAACCTATAGGGTTTTGTATAGTGCTTTGTTATGTGAGTAATGTGCGTTTTTTTATGTATTTATGTACCCAAAAAATTTCAATTTTTGTGCTAAGATTAATAGCTCGAAGAGTGCCACCATCTATTTTGGTTGTGCACCATCTAGCCTCAGCCTGCTCATAGTGTTCCCGTGAAGGCTGAAGTCCGCCTCATTGGCTTTCACTTTAATACAGGTCTTTCAGGCAGCGATTGCTCCTTAGCTCAAGAGAAAATTGAATTGAGGGCAAGAAACTACGAGCTCTTGTGTCCGCTGACGGCTCGGGCAACAAGCACGCGGTCCCTCCTGTTCTCGGTGCTGACCTATTTCGCCAGCGTAACACCTCTGTCTGTACGGATGAAGCTCCGCCTGGAGCGGATCCTTTTCCGTTTCTTCTGGAGTGGAGCTCCAGAAAAGGACAAAAGACTTGTGGTGAAGCTGCCTAGGGACAGGGGAGGCCTTGGTATCTCCGATCTGGGCATCGTAGCCTCAGCCTTGCACGTCAGGTGGACCCAAGAGGCACTAAACTCGGGCATGCCTCTACCTCGAAGCCTGACTTCGTTTTTTCTGAGTACCCGACTCCACCTTTTCGCCCAGATCATGTATTTTCATTGCATGCCAGGGTGGGCTCTCTATTCTCTTTTTATGCGTCTCAGTAATGCGGAGGCGGACTTTGATGTGGTTTCGGTTCCCCTTAAGAAATTCGTTAGACTTCTGACTCCAAGTCTCCTTCCTCACCTCCGTCAGTATGATCTCATCAATGCTAGGCCAAGCTGGAGGTACATCACAGCGGTCTTTTTGGAAGCAAGCAGACCTTACTTTATGTACCGCTTAGGCAGGGGAGTCCTCCCCCTTAAGGCTCCAGCTTTTACCCGGACCAGCTTGCGACCAACTTGTCCGATTTGGGGTGGTAGAGAGGACACTGCAGATATCCGCGCAGTGTCTTCTTCTGGAAGCGCTTCTCCGTCGTGCAGCTAACCTCTTCCAGTTTCCGCGTATACAGTACCAGACAGCGTGATACCTGAATCCGTTGCCAGGCGTAGCCATTAACCCCAGGTGGTCGAAATTTCCGGAGTCCTCCACTACGGCGTCTCTCATAGCCTGAGTTGCTTTGGGACGTTAAACCCCACAAACCAACCAACCAACCATTAACCTGTTCGTCCTCCTGCTCGTGCAGTGTAAGTACCAAGTATGGCTGGCACGCTGCGCGGCCGCATACAACACCAGAGTTCCGGGCCTCCATGAAGTAAGTGCAAAGGTACGGAAGGAGGTCTCTTCTACCTGCTGCGGGAACGTCGCATTCTTGGCGAGCGGAGGCTCTCGAAGATTTGGTGCGGTTCGTCTGTGATTTTCTCGGTTAAGGGTGAAACGCTCTCTCTGTCGCTGAGTCCATTGCAAGGAATCGTCGTCCTTAATTACACCTGTTGTGTAGTCATCAGGGTCTGCCTCGTTGGCTCAATGCCACGATGGCACTGCAGGTCGTCTTCGCGTACCAAGCTATTCACTCTTGTGGGTGCATCGCGCGGCGGCCCCCTTGTCCGGGTAGGGCTCTCACCTCGAACTAAAAAGCGCTCCCAGTCCCCACTTGGCCCTGAGAGGGGGCGAGCCTGCAGGAGGTGTTGATGGATGATGATGGGCTGATGAGTTATGTGTGCTCTTGGGCATGGTACTTCCGGGTGCCAACCCCCCTTCCAATCTGATAAGTGCAGTGCGTTGTCAGTTTTAGAGGTACATGCAGGGCTGGAGCCAGTAATATTAGCTGGTGGTTTAACTTTGGTTAGCCCTGGAAGGTATCGAAAGCATGCCTACGCTCATTACCAAGCTTGTGTTTAATACACTGTTAAACGGTTTCACAAGGTTTTATCATTATTCATTGCAATTGCGTAGTGATGCTTCACAGCTCAATCTTTCTGAGTCGTCTACGTAACATCGATTTTCACCTTCAAGTCACATTGACAATTACAGCGCCTTTCCTTATAAACTGATTCACAAAAATACGCAGTGGCTTGTTGTTGTTGTTGTGGCTGCAGGAAGAAGGAAAAGAATATGCACGGGGGCCTGCTACTGGCTCTGTAGCTGAGCCACCTCCGCTGCCTTGTGCAGATAGAAGAGAATATAGAGAAGAAAGAAAAGAAAGAGGGAAAGAAAGACGCGCGCCGCAACAACAGCCGTCGTCCACCACCAGCGGTGGCGTGTGCAATGACGGCCTAGCCACCATACCCCCGCCGCAAGCGGCGGTGACCCACCTGTACCAACATCATCAGGGCTTAGCTCGGCTATGCTAGGATACCCGTAGCGCTAGCCAAGGTACAGCTGGTTATTCTTAGCTTTTCCAGCTCGTTTAGCCTTCTTATGTTCGTTCTCCGTACGCTCTCCCACCAATTGCCAGGCAACTACTTCGGGATCCGATGAGAAAACTTTATGATTTATAGGAAGGGAAAGGTTCTCACTTGTTTTCTGTCGACACCTCAACCGCGTCGTAAGGGAAGGTAGGAAGGTGGGAGTGAAAGTGGAAAGAGTGAAAGAGGAGCCGTAGTGGAGGGCTACGGAGAAATAATAAGGAGGGCTACGGAGGAAGTTCGACCACCTGGGGATCTTTAACGTGCACTGACATCGCACAGCACACGGACGCCTCTTCTTTTCGCCTCCATCGAAACGCAGCCGCCGAGGTCCGGTTCGAACCCGGGTACTCCGGCACAGTAGTCGGGCGTCTTACCACTGCACCATCCCGACGGGACTAAAATGGAACATTGTGCAAACGGTGAGCCCCGCCGGGGTGGTGCAGTGGTAAGACGCCCGACTACTGTGCCGGAGTTCCCGGGTTCGAACCCGACCGCGGCGGCTGCGTTTCGATGGAGGCGAAACGAAGAGGCGTCGTGTGCTGTGCGATGTCAGCGCACGTTAAAGATCCCCAGGTGGTCGAAATTACTCCGTAGCCCTCCACTACGGCTCCTCTTTCTCTCTTTCCACTTTCATTCCCACCTTCCTCCCTTCCCTTACGGCGCGGTTCGGGTGTCCACAGAGCAAGTGTGACAGTTACTGCGCCTTTCCCTTCCTGTGAACCAATTTAAAAAAAACGGTGAAGAATGCCTTATGTAGCAGAATGCTGGCGGTTGCGGAAAACCAACCGCCGGCGGCAGCGTTTTAATAAAGGTGAAATGGAGAGGCGTCCGTGTGCTGTGCGATGTCAGCGCACGTTAAAAATACCCAGGTGATCAAAATTACTCCGAAGCCATCCGCTACAGCACACCTTTCTCTCTTTCGCCTTTCACTCCTACCTCCCTCCATTCCCGCAAGGTCTGGTTCATGTGTACACTGGAGAAGTGTGACAGATACTGCGCCTTTCCTTTCCTGTGAACCAATTACTATTATATCTTGGTGCATAATGAGTGAAAACGAAAATAATATAGTCGCGGGAACAAACAGTAGAAAGAAGGGTTTACTCCAACATATTTCGTCTGGCAACCGAAGCGGCGAACCGCTTCGTCTACCAACCCCTGCCTCTTAGGGTGATATCGGGCTCCCTGGACGCCTGCGAGCGGTACTGGAACTCCGGTGTCACCCCTTCCAGACCATAGAAGTTTTCACCACCACCACCACTTTTTCCTGTGGACACCTGACCATGCCATAAGGGAAGGGGGTAGGGAAAGCGAAAGCGGAGAGAGAGAAAGAGGTGCCTTAGTGAAGGGCTTCGGAGTAATTTCGACCAAATGGGGGATGTTTAACCGGCACTGACATCCCGCCCAGTACACAGACGACTCTTTGTTTCGCCCCCATCGAAACGCAACCACTAGCGATCGGTTTCCAACCCGCGCACTCCGGCACAGCAGTCTGGGATCTTAACCACTGCACCACAGCGGCGATGCCAAAGAATACAAAATGTAGCAACGCGTTCAAAATCATTCCACGCGCTACAACCACAGTGATGTTGGCGGCTGTCGAAAAAGAAGAAATAATTATTTTAATGGTTCGTGCAAAGGAAACCTTTTGTTTCTCACTGCATCTACATGTTGCTTTTAGTATGGCCTCTTCCAAAACCCTTTTTTGCACTACAACCTTTAATCGTGGTTTTTGTGCGCTACAACCTATAATCGTGGTTTCATTGCATTCTGGCGAGTTAAAGTGGTATAGTAATCGAAAATCCCCGGCAGAATAACGAGGGCGCTAAAGCTTGCCCCAGTTGTAGACGTGATATAGCGCCTGTGAAACTGCTTTTTCACTCCGATAATTAAAACATTGCATGTGTTATTCTAGTTGTTTAAATTATTATTACTCTATTGTCCGTACACAGCCGAAAGAAAGATTAGTGAGCCGTACCTACCACGACGTGTTTTCGAAGCGCCCCACTAACACACTTGGTGCCAACGACCATTCGCGGCCTATGGGTTGAACACCTGCTTTGAATGAAGCACACCTTATGTTCGAACCTCAATGACGAAAAAAAATGTTTTATTTAATTACTTTGTTTTATGAATTACCTCTTTAGGGTAACCTACTTCAAATCGTTAGCCTTATTGAATGTCAAGTGCACGTTAAAGAACCCCAGGTGGTCGAAATTTCCGGAGTCCTCTACTACGGCGTCTCTCATAGCCTGAGTCGCTTTGGGACGTTAGACCCCCTCAACCTAAACCAAACCACATGATTCCATGTGGCTTTGACGTTATGACCATCTCGGCCAATCAGAATATTTCTCGCAGATCATCAACCGCGGCATGCGCCAGCTTTATTGCGGGACGAGCTATATATACTTTCGCGTAAAACATCGTGTGAAAAACATTTAGGACGTTAGAGAAATTGGACACGATCATTTTGAGTCGCTTACACAGTTGTTTAATTATTCAAGTTAAACTAAAAATTCATTATATGAAAAAATTGTAATGGGGAATATAAATTTTGTCTATGTTTTACACTTTCTCCTGCCGTGAACAGGTGAGTTAGATGGGGGTGAGAAATTCACTAGACGGTTACAACTGTACAACGCAATATTTCCCTGACCTGTTAGTGCTAGCTGACCGGAGCGTTTCCGGTCAGCTAGCACCAACATCACTTAGGCGAGGCAGGATAATGGCTACGATGGCAAACAGTTTTCTTATTTCTGCGGTTTTCTATAATAATACCATATTATAGATCTATGCAGCTGAGAGATAAATAAAGCTAAACAACGGTATAATTGCCGGCTGAATAGATTCTTTTTGTTTAAGTGAGAAGTAAAATCGACACAGTGTTTCCTTCGGTCGGTGTTTAGGCGGTAAAATGCAGCTTGCCAGACGCACCAAAACATATTCGCTGAATTATAAATAGGCCCACGTTGTGATGCCCACGCTGTTCGACCGACAACACATCCTGTGTGCGCTCGTACTTTTCTCACAATTCTTTTTGTGCATCAGGGTAATAGATTTTTAAGCAGGCTTTTTTACCGTCTCATGAGAAGCGATGGAGATTAAACCCTACGCGGAGGCAGAACACTCGATTCTCAACGCAATTCGTGCAGAGCACTCAACAGTCCACGGTCTGATTTTACCTGACTATTACTACATAATTACATATCGCAGTTGTGCTCAGATAACGTTTTGCACTTTCAGGAGCATGGCATTTACGTGTTTAGAATCTCCCAGTGGTTAAAAGTTAATAAGTTAAATTGGTTCACAGGAAGGGAAAGGCGCAGTAACTGTCACACTTGCTCTGTGGACACCCGAACCGCGCCGTAAGGGAAGGGAGGAAGATGGGAGTGAAAGTGGAAAAAGAGAAAGAGGAGCCGTAGTGGAGGGCTACGGAGTAATTTCGACCACATGGGGATCTTTAACGTGCGCTGACGTCGCACAGCACACGGACGCCACTTCGTTTCGCCTCAATCGAAACGCAGCCGCCGCGGTCGGGTTCGAACCCGGGAACTCCGGCACAGTAGTCGGGCGTCTTACCACTGCACCACCCCGGCGGGGCACCCAGTGGTCACAATATCCTTTTTTTTTTTTTTGTGCATGGCGCGAAAGCACCTCGCAGCATTTAGACAGCCCACAGAGGGCTGGCGCCTGATGTATGGTTTGGCAGTTACGACCAGTTCGTTAATTAATGATGGAAACTCATGCTGTGGTATCACCTTGGTCGTGTAGAGGTGGCAGGAATGAGCATGTGCCGCTCGTGCTGCAGCTCAGAGCATAGACACCTTCGCTGTGCGCGCTTGTTGACGCAAGTGCTGCTCCAGTGTAGCGGAGTATATAGACGTCAGAAAGTGACCAACAAAAACATGAACCTTCGGTTAGGGAAGACTTGGTGTTTTCAGTTTCGTTAACGTTTGGATTCATCTTGTAACCATCTCCGGTTTGATGCCATGTTATCCTTCCACTGCACCGGCAGCGGGATATGAAGACATTTCGTGATTAAAACTGCAGTTTGCATTGGGCGGACACATGAAAAAAAAAGCCTAAATAAGCGTGTTAGCTAAATGCAAACTTTTATAATGGTTTTGTTTTAGTGAGTAAATTAAAGAGAAGTTGCGCTAAATATTCGTAAGACGGATATAGAATGAGCGCCGTTGAGGCAGTCATAAAAGATACTTGGCACCTGCTTATTTTTCGTCATCTGTTTGATGCCAAAAAAAAAATGGATATTATGGGCACGTTCAAAAGTGTCCTCAGCGACTCACCGCGCAAAGAATGTTACCAAGAATCTTGGAAACAAACTTTCAATGCTGTCCAGATGACAAGGACCGAGAAAGACACTTCAACTACAAAACTAAGACGAAAAACAACTAAAGAAAAAGGACTTCCCGAAAGGAAACCCTTCTCCGACAGAGACGAGAACTTTTTCACTGGAGCTGATGTCCCTTGCTCCCGACCCTTTATTGCCGTCGGCCGTTCGGTTGGTAACTCCACCCTATTCAGGGTGAATAGAGTGCCGCCCAAGTTCCCAAGTGGCCGGCAAAAAGATCGCAGCAGGCCGCCTGCTCGTTCTCGGGGAACGCATAAAACGCCGTTGTTCTTCTTTTCTTTGCAGTGAATGCTTTCTACGTCCTTTACCCTTGTTATCGCCACCCTGCAGCGTCCCCTGATTGTAGTTCGGACCGTGTCTCAATGCCAAATAGGGAATAGCTGTCCACCGAACATCGATGGACGCATTGACGTTTATGGCTCTGTTCCGGTGCCTGCTTCCGACGCTCCAGAGACATTCGACGACTGCTCTCTGGAGTGTCTCAGACCAGATTCATCGGCAGCGAATCTCGGAACGGAGGCGACCAACGTTCCCTCTCGAGACGCAGTTACGATTCGCTATCACTCGACACAGCGTCGCCTCCGTGCGTAGTCCACTTTCTTTTGCGAACCGGAAGTCCCTGGCGTAGACTCAGGAGAATAAAAGCGGGACTTCCGCTGATTCCCACGGGTTCCGGAGCGAAAACCAATGGAGGCATTGAGAAAGAGGTTGAGGTATATAGGCATTAAGAGTTATCCGGTCGTGTACACGGCTTGCTCCACCCAGCATGTGAATATGCAGCCAAAAAGAGGAATTAATGTATATGCCTAAGCGGGTCCTTGCCGTCTTCTCTTACATTATGATATTAAAAAGCTGCACCCATAATTGGGATTTGCTGTTAAGACTTAAATATGTGTATATAAAACAGTGGACTAAATGTTTACTGGATTGAAAGTTGAGGAATGGAAATGTGCAGAACCATGCCTGCTGCCTCAAGCTGTGTCTAGTTGGCAGAGTGACCGAAGACAAGAATACTGCAGTAGCGAAATAATCTTAGCTGTGTTGATTGTGAAGTGGAAGTTACTTTTTTCCACATTTGGAATGCAGTAGCAAACAGCGGTGAGCACCGCAATGCAGGCAGGACAGAGAAGGCGGCAAGGAAATTGTGCCATAGAGGATTAGAGCGCTGGTATTTCTAAAGTGCATGTGTTTTGGCGCTAAATAGAAACATTCTTCATCTTCAGCAACTGAGCCATTGGTAATCGCAGTTTCAAAAATATGAGAACTGATGCGGTTATCAAGAATGGCCAGCTAGAAATCCCCAATTGCTACAAGACATCGCACCGTAAACCTTAAAAATCTAAACACAGGAAATTAACAAGCTTAAAAATTACTTTTGTAACACTGCGTAGAGGCGTAGCTAAGAGTCCGAGGATGAAGAGGAGGGAGGCGCGCACGGATTGATTTGGGCTCAGAACTGAGACCAGAATAATGACATTTCTTCTTATGTTGTTAATACTGGCACAAGTATGCCGAAGAAGCTGCGTAAATATCTCAAAAGCCTATTTTTAAAACTTAGTGGCGAATGCCTTTGAGACACGGGAAGCTAAAAGGACAGCTTCGGGATGATCGCAGTTACTTGGTATAATAATGAACAATATTCAGGATGGCGATATTGTGTTCATATAGCTTCGAAGGCTTGCAGGTGACTGTGCCACTTTCTGAATTTATGGCAATGACTTTTTCAAGGTTGTATGCAAACTCAGTTACATTACTGCAGTTAAATCTGTTCTCTCGGCTGATTTTATTCCTTCTTTTTACCTGTAATGACAAATCTACCATGAACGGCATCTGTACATATCTGTATAATACCTGCGGTAATCGAGCATGTAGAACGAATTTCCTTGGCCTGATTTCGCATCTTACTCTGTTCTTTGCTGCATCCTATGAAGTGTACCGCACGTAGCAGGTACACCTGTAAAATTGACATTTCTGCATTGCGATGTCTTCGTCCCTTTGCAATCTGCGTTCGCATGCATTTCAACTTTATATTTTAAAATATTCTGGCTTAGTCTTACGGATGTTAACAAAATAATTACAATATGCCTCAATGACCATGGAGTTCCAGATCGCCTCAAGTCATGATTTGCTGACACCTTATGAGTTAAGCACCTGTCCAATCTGATGTTCTATATCTTCCTGGATACTCCAGATATTTTCAACCAGAACTTTAAGAGAAGAGGAGTTACGATATTGTACAAAAGATATCTAAAATTCAAATTACTCGACAATTTTTGTGTTATAACCAATGACTGCGAAATGCTTACCCTACAATCAATTCCCAACTTTTGACCGTCACTTATCGCTCACCCAATAGAAATTGTTGCAAATTTCTCTCCTTTATGGATAAGTATTTTAGCTGGATAAATTATCATCAATGTGCATTTATTTTAGGCGGGGATTTAAACATTAGCTTACTTGAAATGTCAACTATCCTGCGAGAGTTAGACACCATACTAGAGGCCAACGGATTTGTAAGTGTTATGAACCAGCCAACACGTGTTTCGAGTGCAACTTCAACGCTACTGGACAATTCCATCACTAATGCATGCGACCAATCGCCAATGTCTGGTGTACTGGCAACTGATCTTAGTGATTATCTGCCAAATTACCTGTCTCTGAACCTCTCAGCCACCCATAGTAAACCAGCAAGAACACTGCATTCTATGCGTATTCAAGGTATCAACTAGACCACACTACAGACATTTTATGAGAAATTAAAAAAAGTAAACTGGAGAAGTGACCATGAGGAAAATGATGCAAAGGAAACGTACAGTATTTATTTCCATTTATAAACAGCTGTATTGTGCGTGCATTCCATACAAGACAAAGGTATAGGAGCTTCAAAGGTACGAAAGCCATGGATAACTAGGGAATGCTTCAAGGCGATAAGAATAAAGAACACACTCTTTAAGCGCTTTCTAAAAGCGAAAGATTTAGACAATCTTAAGAAGTATTTAACTCCGAGAAATAAAGCTAACACTCTAAATCAGCAAACAAAACGAATTTATATGAGTAAACAATTTAATGAGGAGGTAGTTAGGCACTCAGATATTGTCTGGAAGAGGCTCAATACTCTGCTTAACTTAAAACAAAAGCCTGTATTAAATGAGATAACAGTAGATGGCGCTCATCTGGCCGGTTATGAACTGGTAGATGCTTTTAATGATTTCTTTGTATCCGTTGCAGAAGGCACACATTCCAGCCAATCTTTTAGCATAGTTTATTTAACTTTACTTAAGAATCTTTCGCACCTCTACAATGTCGCCAACATATGTACACTTGCAGGTATCCTGCCGCGGCTGTTAGCGGAGGTACAAAGGAGCATATTTTATGTTTCTAATGCTATGGGAAAGAGAGAAATGGTTAGCCTTGACCCCCTAGTAAAGAGAAGAGACATTAGTCTGCCAACCAAGATCCGTATAACTCGTGCTATGGTCTTTCCAGTTGTGATGTATGGATGCGAGAGTTGGACTGTGAAAAAGGCTGACCGCCGAAGAATTGACGCGTTTGAATCGTGGTGCTGGCGAAGACTCTTGAAGGTTCCTTGGACTGCCAGAAGATCAAATCAGTCGATATTGTCGACTATGAACCCCGACTGCTCATTGGAGGGTCAAATTCTAAAGTTACAGCTCAGCTACTTTGGTCATCTGATGAGAAGAGAGGAGTCGCTGGAGAAAGATTTGATGTTGGGAAAGGTTGAGGGTCGCCGGAGAAGGGGTAGGCAGTGAACGCGGTGGTTAGATGGCATCCTCGAGGCGCTGCAGATGAAGTTATGTGACGTTAGGAAGATAGCGAGAGACCCTAAAGCGTGGCGTGATATGGTCCATAGGGTCATGAAGAGTCGGACACGACTGAACGACTGAACTGAACTGAATGCTCGTATAAACTCAGGTGACAGGAAAATTGACCACCCAAAATATAGGAGCTATGCGTAAAAGACGGCAAAATATATGAAGCATATGCTTTGCTTCAAAGGTGGTTTTGGAAGGGAAGAAATGGAGAGCGTAGATCTAGATCAACGTTTTCATACCAGCTCTAAAAACGTTGGACTAGATTACAAGCAAGCGGCGCTGTCAATGGATTTTTGCCCCTCGCTCTTCAGAAGGGGCCAAGTGGCCGCGGAAAAAGGAGTAGGAAGAAAACGTAGTTACTCTAAAAAGTTGGAACGTGTTTTCCGCGACGGCGTCCAGAGCGTAAAATAAGTGAAGACCGCTTGGATTTGGGACTCGAAAGTGTAGCGCTCATATTTTTGTTAAAAAAATCTCCCGAGCTGTGTATGCACAACGCATGCTTTTGACACACCTCTTCCAACTGAATAGAAATGCAAATTGCATCCATTCGAAGTGTTCCGAGAGGCGTTTAAACGTGCAGCCTTTGAGCTTTAACTGAGCGAGGGGTAGGTGTTGGAGAACTTGCATTGTTTTCACTGTTAGAAGCGGACCTCGCTTAGCTAATGCAGGGGGCATTAAAACCTGTAAACAATTCGGCTGTAACCACCGTTATGACAAGTATATTCGCTACATCACGTAGTAGTAGTATTATGCCTTAATGTCACCCTTATCAATTTGTTGGCGCCACAGATAGATGCTGCTGAATCCCGGTATCAGCAATAATACCTGTAATATTGGAGCTCTTATTACAGTGAGGACAACCCTATTATCGCTGGAGAAATATTTAAACTCTTTTATCCCGGTTCAGGATAACGCACACTATGGCGGATCATGCGAGAGCCCTATTGTTTTTAGAGTCATTCATTTATTTAATAGGAACTCTGAATCTAGAGCAATAATAAACAGCTTATAGGACAAGTTCATTAGCAAAAAGTGATTGAAACATAAAGGTTTCTGCAGGGCGAATTGACAATCCTGCGTAATAGAAAACTGAGCTAGCGCATTCCGAAAATGTGGTCCATTATTAATGGCTTCGTATGAGGGGAAGGTTATCTTCTATTCAACAGATGACCACGAAGTGTGAGCTGAGAAAGGCTTTGGTATGACGTCTTATGTTGCCAAACTTGTGGCGACTATCGGTACTACAGGGTGTAAATGTTGGTGTAGAAATCACATGTCACGTAGAGCGGCGTGGCGATATGCCTTGCATTCATGGACGTTCAGAACCTAATTTTCCAGACAGACGTTAAGGCTAAATGAAGACATAAGGTTTTATGGCTTTGAGGCCTAGATTGCATTTATAATCTTAAAGGTTAGAGCGAATTAAATTATATTGCATGGGTCCAGTAATAGTTGACAGCTTTTCAAACGTAGCGTCCAAAGCTGACTCTGGGTGTGTCAAAATCGGACTTATATGTGTTTTATAAGTAGCTGTTTCAGCGTCTTCTCAGTGGCAGTAACATTTCCACGCATATGCTTTAACTTGTCTTTGGAGTCATTAGTAATGTGTTAGTAATTGGCAGATCTCATAACTTTTATCTCAAATGATTACCAATGTAGTAGTGCGCTTTTTGTGTAGTTTGTGTTGAAGGCAATGACGAGATATGAGGTCGAAACTTTTGTAGAAGTAAGGAAAGGCTGAGTGAACCTCATAACTGATTTCAATTAAGTTATTTCTTGAGCAAACTGGTTTTGTTTTGTGTCAGTCCACCTGACGAAATTCGTGTTTATTATCATTATCATGACATACGGAATTCCGTCGTCAGGAGCCAAATTCCAAGAGGGTTGAAAGAGAAACCTTTAATTATTTGTACAAGAGTTGCTGTAGGACAACCGAAAAGAAAACCCCATTCCAACAAGTTGAGTTTCGCAGTCTCCAGTTTTCTACATGAAATAGAAATCCCCCCCCCCCCCCCTCCCCACGTGTCAACGTACAAATATTTCCTTCAACGTCCATGCCTACACGGGAAGAACACCTCCATGCCATTTAAAGGAGAATGTTTTTAGAACAAGCTGTGCAGGCAGTTTATTACACGTTTCAATCAATTGTGTTTCTGCCAAAAAGTGTATATTGACCGGTACACGGGTACAGGCAAAGCTTTTTCACTATTTTATTGCCACTGGCGCGCCATGCCTCGGGTAAAATTGCAACGCAGTTTCGCGTTGTGCAGTACACATTGTAGTTATTATAAAATTTCATCGGCGCCGATCCGTAATCCACCAGGCGGCTCCTCAGCCGCAGCCATAGCCACTCGTTACTAAATCATTATTAAATCAGAAATCAGTTTACGCCAACCAGCAAACCAACAGAACAAACCGTTAGCGATAAAGTACCCTAGCTATAGTGCTCGACATCCATGTCCGACAGCGTCGAATGGCCCAATTCTTACGCTGAAATGAGAGACGACCCAAAGACAACAACAATGAACAAATTTCAAAAAATGAAATTTAATTTATTCACATGTGCCCAACCCACCATGCACCCTGAGTTGCTTTGGGACGTTAAACCCCACAAACCAACCAACCACCATGCACCAAAATCTTAGTCGATGTTTATCATTTTTTAATCTTTTTCTCAGCTTTTTCTCCTTTTTTATTCCTTTTTGGCTTCTTTTTGTGGCTGCGTGCTGGAAAGAGTATATTAAGATTACCATGCCGCTTCTGTTGCTGACACTTTGCATTTACAGTGTTGCATGCGAACAGTTTCTCCGCCTTTTGACATCTATTTTAGAAATGAGGGCGTATTATTTTCCCATTATAAATATCATCATTGTTTGTCCGTATCTAATCAATAACAGCGTCTTTTTATTTGTTTTTATTTTCGCACAATTCGAACGGATTAGTGCCAACGGAGCATATTCTTCAGCTTTTTAAAAAACGGCTGTATAAACTGTCAAGTTCTCATTTTAAAACTGGAATTTTCGAAAACACTTGTACTGTTGTTTATTGCGCATTACATGCACACTCTTGCTAGAAGTCAATATATATTTATGCAAAATAATTCAACGGATTAGGCTACCCTAAATAAATAGATTATAGCAGACATATACAAATGAGAAAGCCTGAAGTTTGATAACCAATGCGTTCGGAGCCGGTTAGTCATCTATTTGTACTACGCATTCGTACTGCAAGGCGCGGCGACGAAGAGCTCTAAGTACTGGCAGCTGCAAACATAATCAATCTGTAAGGCGTACCTGAAAATTTTCTCTGGTAAGAACTTATTTGCCAACCTTTTTTCGCCTTGAATTAAGTAGACCGCTTTCGCAGTTCAAACGTAAATTGCGTTATTAAAAAGATCATACAAATATTTTTCGCGCGTAAGAGCTTTAAGACAATGCATATCAAGTTTTTCGTGCTATTCAAGCAGCGTTGACCTCTATCTCTGAGATTATATACTAGTAATGGGAAGAATAGTTTTCCTTTTAAGCAGTTGAAATCGTCGTGTGAGTGAAAAATGTTTTCATTATATCTTGGTACTTGAGAAAAATAAAGAAAACCATCATTCTCTGATTGCTTCGAACTAGTCACTATGATTTCTCTTCAATTATATTCAGAAAATCTGGGATATCCTCCTTTTATGCTGTGAGACGGCACCGTTAAAGTGTCCGCCTGCCGACTGCTTTTTGAGATATAAGTTACCATACATGTAATTTCCTGCCGGCATATAGATATTCCTTTATTTATTTATTTTTTTTTTCATTATCCTAGCGTACTCTTAGCAAGGAAACGTAAGCCACCAGGTTATATGAAAGACCACCCCCCATACATACAACGATCTGACCTGTACCAACCAACCAAGGGAATAGTGATCTGCGTTGAAGTGTCTTCATGGTTGTAGAATAGCTAACTCTTCTGCAATCATACGAACACTTAAATGCCGATCATGTTTCAGTTACACGCGCACAAATCCATTATCAACATTCGTAGCTGTCGTTCACAGACATCCGGACCGTTGCTTATCTGGACTTATTCACTGCCATCTGTAGATGCTTTGTGTCATTTGAACAGTCGCAGTAAACATACAGCATCATTTTCTTGATCCTTACGAGTGCATCGGCAAACAATCTTTCTATACTTTATTGCAAAACCTCCCCACGTATCGATATACCCATGTTCACTTAAGCTCCGTTGACGCGCCTAAGAAACAGGGGTACATGTTGAAGCCCGTCTACTCGCTTCGTATGTTTGAATCCAAATGAACACGTCACATTACGAAGCTGAAGGCTCCCCTACCATCCACTGAAACCAATTTTTCATTCTCGCTCATACGCACGCAAAGCAATGACTGGTCACATTACTTTCAGGACAGAGCCTGCAAATTCGAGACAGGTCTAGTTGTATTGTAACGCTGAAAATTCTGTTAGACAACACAGAGGCTCAGAAAAAGCAGAATATATGGACTATCATGCTATAGCCACAGAGGCATACATTGTTCTGTTGCGAGAAAAATTTTAAAGATTTTAATGTGAAAATTATTTGTCTCAGCAAAGTACCATAAAATGGGAGAATTATTCTTTTCGAGCAGAACTGTTTAAACTTGGAACTTCAATTTCATTTATCGTTTTTTCTTACCAATATACAAACAGTAGTCGAAGACCCCCAATTTGTCGATTACCGCAACAGCGCCATACACATATGGTGGGGAAACTTGAAGCGCACAGGATCTAATGTACCCCACATTTTTCCTCCCCGTCTTTAACCTTTGCCCTTTATGCCAATTGGACAGGGTGGCAACTTCTGGCTATATATTTGCTTACGCAGCTAGGCTTCTCTAAATTTTAAAGATTTGTCTTAAAGTATTTGCGCTTCGCAATCATTCCACAGAGTCGAACACGAGCTCGAAAGTAGTCTTAACCTGACTGCCGTGGCCCTGAAATCTGAGCCAACCAGCGCCTAATACTCACGGTGAGAAAAGGACACTGTGGCTGAGGAATCTTAAACCCCGTAGCCATGACGTAAAAATCATTAACGCCATAAATAACTAGCCGGTACATTTTCATTTCTTTTGTAAGCTTCATGACAGGATGTCATATCCCCTTTTACTCCTCATAATGGGAGATGCTTTATGAAATGCATGTACGTATCTTTCAGAATACTAGCCGGGACCCTAATTACAAGAACGAACCGGTCAGTTTATTGTAACGCATCGCAGATCTTCCTCGCCAAATAATTAGCCAGTCTTTTTACAGAATTGATTCGATTTTACCTGTGGAACTCAATACCAGACTTTTTACACGGATAAAGATGTTTTTAAATTAAAACACAGCATCTAATGAAGGGACCCCAATGTAAAGACGTACGATAATCTTACAATTCTAATGATGAAATATGGCTTTTTGACAAAGGTAATAAAAAAGCACCCGAAAACGCACTGTGAGAACCAGAAAGACCAGACTTCTCAGAATTACGTGGAACACGGTCTTCTAATATAGATAGAAAAAAGAAAGGGACAGTTTTAAAGCGCTCAATTGATTAGTGGTTAACATCTAAAACTACCATGCCGCGTTGCAGGTAACCATTCTTTTCAAGTGCTCAGTCCATTCTCTTGATATTCCACTCTTCCGAATAAGGATGGACAAAATTATCTCCAGTGTCTTCATCTACAATGGATCTATTAGCATTACATATGATTACGAAAGAAGCGTGAACGGAACATAAATCTCCAGAAAAAAAAGCATAACTGCTGTCAAAGAAGATGACCCGAAATTTTGGCCGAGTTATAATAGGCAGCTGCGTTGTCGTTTTTACAGTGTCTCGGTCTCGAATCTTGCGCAACTTTCTTAATCATAGCTCCTCTAGAATTCCTCGTCAGCATCCATGTATTTCCAGTCCCCTGATCAGAGTGTTACTCGCAGGGTCACAGGTAGCCGTGCAAGGTTCGGTTAAAATACTGTTTCATCAGAAACTTACCCTTTGCTATTTGCTAACTTTAGACAGGTTTCGGGCTTTACTATAGTGTCTACACGTCACTAAGTTAACTCACGTTTTCCTTTAAATTACCCGTTTCAGGAGACACGAAATAAGAAAATATACAATAAAAATAGAAACATATATATAGATAATGTCTAAATTTTATAGCTTCAGGAGCTGCTGGTATCTATGAAGGACTTTTCTTCCATTCCGTCAAGGTAGTGTATGCGGAAGCTTCCAGGTGCCTCAAATTTAAAGTCCCATAGACTAAATCCAACCATGGCCAAGTCAAGCGCACAGCCACGTCTCTGCGCTCCTCGCGCACACCAACACAATGTATGCAGAGATCCCACTATTCATGCCTGTTTCTTTCGGTTCACCTTTGGCATATTTGTTCCAGCCGAGTAGGTAAACCGAGCGGATTAACGACAGGTATCAGGAATATGCCATAACTGCGCACAGTGTTTGAGAATTCAACTGAGAACCTCCGCTAAATATAGTCACAATGGTTTCAAAGTCGCTGTCGCTGCAGCCGATTATGCTTTAAAATCTGGCGGATTGGCAATTTCGTTACGCGGATATAGGTAGTTGTAAACGGATTCACTAAAAAGAGAACACGCTAATTGACCTAGACCACCTTTAACTATAGACAGTTAAATACGTTATTGCTCTTGTGGCGTGTTGATGTTATAATAGTTGTACATGCTTTTAAGTTATTTATGAAATATTGGAGTTCATATTTTTTCCGCGCACTAGATAACATGGTGTCATAACAAATATCTTTTGTCTCTTAGAATCATTTCACTGAGGACTCCAAATCACTCCAGCCACTTGCTAAGAAAATCAACAAGTGTGCTTTGATAATCCTGAATAAATGAAATGTTTTCTTCTACAGTGCTTGAAGTTTTAAGTATGCTACTGCAATAAAGAGCAATTAAGTTACTGCGGCTATATACGCTACTGTACGTTACGCACGGCACGACAATTGTATGATATGTGGGGCTGTCCTCTTAAGAGACTTAACTGCATGTGTGGATATAATCTTTTAACCCAAAAAGACGGTTTCGGTCCCAGACGCGGCAGCCGCGTTCCAATGCAGTCAAAACGCAAGGCACTCGTGTATTGTTAGATGTAAGGTGGCCGGCATTACTGAAGATATCTACAAGTGAAAAATGTTCTACAGTTAGGCTGTAGCTTCAGGTAAAGCATTAGTATGGTTCCTGCTCATGAACCAACCCAGTTAATTTCGCATATTTTTATCACAATTCTGCAGCAGTGGGTAACGAGGTGACCTTTTGCGGCAGTCTGCACGCACATATTAAACGAACTGCAGCCGTTCGAATCCTCTTATCGTTAGGTTGTGACGTACCCAAAACAAATCTCCAAGCGTCCCCGCAGTGGTGAAATAAAACAGATGAATGCGCAACTATGCACTAAATACAACAACAGACGGATGAGCAAACGCGTCATTGAAAGACTCAATATTAGAAGAGTTACACAGCCAGGACTTCATATAAAAGAAAACTGCACATCTGCTATATCCACCATCAAGCGTATTTAGAGCCACCGATCTTCGGCAGCATTGGATTTCAAGTGATATCGCAAGAAGGCGCTGCTAAAACAGAACACCGAAAGCTTGGTCGAGTCTTCCAATCCAACATGTACACCATAAGCAGCGCGACCTCAGCGCTAAATCAATTAAAAGAACAAGATCAACGCTGATTGTGCGGTGACTGAAAACCTGATTTTTCATACTCCAACTTTTTGATCTTGGTTTAGTGAAAACTAAGCAATAAAATTCAATGAGCAATTCATTCGACCAAGCGGCCTACTGCGCGCCAAAGGCCATGCGCTGGAAGCGTCAGCTTGCTGTTCCCGTCCAAGGAAGTGCCACCGTTGGCGGCCGCAGTGCGCCGAGAGGCTCAGGAGTAGAAGAGAGGAGATGTCGCTACTTTTAGTTAATTTAGGGGTTTTAGTGTGTCGCATGTTTTCATTTCGCGCTCTGCTAAACACATCGCTGTCTTGATCTCGCGCTGCAGTGCAGCAGTCATCGCCGTAAATACGCCACACATATGTGCTATCCCCATTGTATATGTATACGCTAGACCAATCTAAAAGAGCACTATTTCATCGCCTCGTGTAAACCTGCAACACGTTTTTCAGTTGTGCACTAAATATTCTTTGTTTTGGTTAAGTTGCAAAACTCACTCTCGCCTTGTACTTTGTCATGACGAATATCCATCTCCCCATTTAGGTAAATGCACCGTGCACATACGTCATCTCGCTAAAGACCGAGACTGAAGCCGTACCACAAAGGATGCCGAGTCCATCGAGCAACGAGCAGCCAGCCAGACAAGCCCGCTGCCTAGAAGCTTATCCAGGCCAGAACAAGCCGCGATCAAAGCGGCAGCAATTACCTGAATGTGGCCGGTGGCTAACGGTCGTGAAACTCGGCTCAATGATAGCTGAACATCTATTATTTGTTTTTTTTCTCCACTCTTTGTTCTGCTGGTTCCTGATACTGTACTCTTCACTTCCAGCTTTACCGGTAATGCGAAAGTGCTACAAATTTTGTGTCATTGTTTCAAGTATGCTTTCACGAGGATATTCCTGAATCTTTTATACTCACCAACTTGCTGCCATTCAATTCCTTCCTCCTCATCGGCGATCTTGGAATCTGTAAAATAATATCAAGAAGAAAACATTCGCGCTCATTCTTCACCTATGGCTCTGGTGCTGGGACTATGAAGGACTTTCGCTTCTTTCCCTTAAGGTACTATTTGCTGGTGCTTACACGTTTCCGGTGTTACAGCCCTATTGACTGCAGTCCCGCCATAAAACCCCATAAATACCAAAAACCTCGGTTGTGGAACATTGGTATTCTTGAAGGTACATCAAATAGGGATTGGCTAATTCCTTTCCCACTTTCTGAGGCAATAAAATAAAGTAATTTGAAAAATTCTTATAGCTGCTGAGTGCGCTCTGAATGCACACAAAATGCTTCTTTGGAAAAAAATCTTCGTGACCATATTACGATACGAAAACACAGTCATTCAATGCTTTCACTGCACGGACTTTAGTATGTCAATTTAAGACAGTTGCATTGTAAATAAACTACAGGTCTCGAACCATCCGATAAAAATGGTAACGAAAACAAAATAAACGCAATTAGTAATTCTTTGCAATAAAAAAAATAGCAGCCAAGAAAACCTTCCCTAGCTAGCCCCTTGTTCGCAAGGGGATATTGCATGTGTATTAGCTCATTTAGTTTTTGTTACGTAATAGTAGCGGTAAATCGGTTTGTATTCCCCATTGGCTTATTGCCCGCACAAAACGCAAAAAATGTGCAGAATAGATAGTGCACATTTAGGAATTTCTGATAATATGTTCCAAAGCCAACATTCACAAGATGGAAATGAGTACAGATTTTTTTAGTGTATGAAAACAAATCAGAAAATTATTCGTCGGGAAGCATGGAAATATTTCTGCCACTCCGAATAGATCTTTAGGAGAAGACGTTCTTTCATAATTGTTGTTTCATTTAATAAGCGCCCAAAATACAGGCTCCTCACTGAGGCATGTCCTCCGCTGCTAGTCGGAAAGAACAAGCAGCCGAGCCCGCCTGATGAGAGGAGGGAAATGGAAAATAAAAATAAAAATTCCGCTTCCGATATTTTTTTTTTTGTCTCTGCTCTCTCTCCTCTGAAAGCTCTTAATGGTGCACTGAATGGTGCACTGTTTCGTTCCTGCGTTACAGGTCATAAGAAATTGCTGAAAACTGCCTGTCCCCATATGAAATGTGCTTTCAAAACGATAATCAAGCACATTTCCTACTCATCAGTGGGCGCAGGACCAAACCGTATTTCTATATCGCTCTCTTCGAAATCTGTAAGTTAAGAACAAGAGGAAAACTCTGCCACTCATCCTTCACCTAAAAATAATCCAGTCACTCTGGTGCTGTGACCAAATAGAAATCAGATTGCCCTTTTTACACATATGGCCCTCCTATGCGACCGCTTTAGGACCTGTCTCTTTCTGAAAACATTTGTTTCTTTCCTTCAAGGTAATTTTTATGGGTGATTATACGTGTCCTGTGTTGCAGCCCTACTAGCTGCACTCCCGTCATAGCACTCAACAAACACTGGTACAATTGAAGGTTCATCATCTAGCAAGTGGCTTTCTGATCATATCTTTCTGATCGTATTAGGCGAAAGCCTTTAATGCTCAAACTGTCGTTCCCAGAAGGTATCACACTTTGCGGCCACACTAGTTCATGTGATGCCACCCAAAATGACGGCCACCATAGGTAAAGGTGGGCCACCCTGTCCCCACGCCCCTCAGAGGGGGACGTATTAAGGCGTGAGCCTCAATACGCTTGCGTTACGTAGGAGGCGGTAGGTGGCAGCTGACAAGGCCGAGCACTAACTGGACGTAGAGCTTCCTGACATTACGTCGTTTGGGAGGCGCTCCCGACTCTGGCCTCTCCTTTCATATGGGAGGGTGATATCAAAATCAGCCTGACAAGAGCCTTGCATTCACGTTATCCCTAGGCAACACAAGCACGATCATACGGCTCGGTTAAAACGGGGCTTTGTATGTTGGCTGGTATCTTACGCTATCGCGTCATACAGATCCAGGCATCCGTGCCGCGTCTGTCATTCGGCGCTTCCTCGAACGCCGCACCACATAGCCTACAGAAGCAGGCGAATTTAAACAAGGAATCAGCAAAGTTTAAAACAAAGGCTTTCGCCTTATCGCAATTTGGTGGTCCAAAGTGCCACACACACACAAAAAAAATGCAGGAATATTAGCGCCGATCTTTTCCGGCAAGGGGAGGAAACAAGATGAGTTAAACGTGATTAAACGGCTGTGAGTTAAGTAGCTTTGTTACGTTGAACAAAAAGCAGTTATTCAGTGTTTTCACAGCACCGATTTCAATATGTCATTTTAAGTAAGTTGCAAGCAAATGAGCTACCGATGTCGAATCCTCTGACGGAGCTGGTAGCGCAAAGGAAATAAACTTATTTGGTGATTCTTAGAAATAAAAAAACCCTGCAGGAAATGAATCCTTCCCTAGCATCGTGTTCGCAAAGGTATGCACCAAATGAGAGAGCATTTATGTTTTGTTACCTAACAGTAGCTTTAAATATGTCCGTGGTTTCTACCAGTTAATTGTTCGCAGAAAACGTAGCAAAATGCTCAGAACAGCGAGCAAAGATTTTGTATTTTCTGTTACTAATATGTTGCAAAACTAGCAGTCACAGCATCAAGACGAGTACAGATTTTTTATTCTATTCAGCATAATGAAAGAATCTTGGATCGAAATGCATGGCACTATTTCTTCCGCTACGAATAGACCCATTAGGAGAAATATTAGTGCTGCAGAATCTGCTGTCGAGAAATGCGAGAGCCTGAGAGTTGCTGCTGCGCACGGTAGATCGCGCGCCTCTTTTCAAACACAACCAGCGTTCCATTGAACTCGTTAAAGTTTACCGGCGTTCTATAATTGGTTTACAGGAAAGGAAAGGCGCAGTATCTATCAGGCGAGGAATCTTGCTGACACATTACAAGCAGCCAAGCCCGCCTTAGCAGAGGTTTGTATGGAAGAACTCGAGAATAAAAATAAATATTACGTTTCCGTTTTTTTTTTTGTTGTTGTTGTTGTTGCTGCTCTCTCCATTCTGCATAGTCCCGACGCTGTACTGTTCAATAGCTGCGTTACATATGATCTGATACTGTTGCAACTTGTATGTCCTTATTTCAAGTATGCCTTCCCTTCAAAAGGATCCTCAAGAAACTTTCGTACTCACCAACGGGTAGCGGAACAGGCATTATTCTCTTATGGCTTTTCTTGGTATCTGTAAATTAAGAACCAGAGGCAAACTGCCGCTCATCCTTCACCTAAGGATAATTGGTCACTTTGCATGGTGCTGTGACCAAATAGAAATCACAGGACACCTGCTACACTTTGTATTCCACATTTGATAACTTTAGCACCTGTTGGCGTCTATGAAGGAGTATCGTTTATTTTATTTAAGGCAATTTTGCGGGAGTTTACACGATTTAAGTTTTGCAGCTATATTACATGCCCTCCAGCCATAGCACTCAATATATTCTAAACAAGCCTCGGTGGTGGGCACTACTTCTGCCGCTCCAAATGGGCTCTTTAGCAGAAGAAATTTATGTTGCAGACATACTGCAAAATTCAGCCTAGAGTTTGCCCTATCTAAACCAGTCACTACAGTCCTATTTTAACTGCAAAACATTTTCTAGCGGTGATATATGTATTCTCGTTTTCATGAAGCTGGAAGTGAAAAACCCACTTGCCCTGTGCATTGAACATCATCCTCTTCACGAAATTCCATCTCCCCACTCCTTCATCTAATCCAGGTAAATACGGCATACACATAACGCCATCTCTCTAAAGATAGAGACAGCAGCCGTACCAGTCAGGCTGTCGAAACCATCGAGCAACGAGCAGCCAGCCAGACTAGCCCATTGCCTAGATCCGTATCCAGGCCCGGAGCGAGCCACGATTAAAGCGGCAACAGTGACGTGGCTGCGGCTGATGGCTCACGCTCTTGAAACATGGCTCATGAATAGTTGGACCTCTACTTGTTTGTTCTTTCTATAGTCTTTCTTGAGCGCGTTCGTGAGGCTCTACTCTTCACTTCCTGCTTTACCGATAATTCGAAAGCCTTACAAATTTTAAATCTTGTTTCATGTATAGTTTCACACGGATGGTAATGAAATTTACACTATCCAGAGTACACCAAGCTTGTCCATATACTCTGATCGCCTTTAGTGGGATCTTTAAATTAAGAAATATAGGAAAACTGTGACGCTTAACCTTCGCCTACAGATAACGGAAGGCCACTCTGGGGCTGCGACCAAAAAGAAATCACAGCGTTCTTCTTCTTAACTACGGCTTCCCCATTCAAAAGCGTTGCAAAATACTGGTGTTTTTGAAGGACTTTCGTTTCTTTCTTTTTGGGTAAATTTTGCGGGTGCGTACACATTTTCGGTGCTGAAGCTGTATTGGCGGCAGCCCAGCCACAACACCTAATAAATGCCAAAAGGCCCCAGTTGTGGAAAACTGGCATAACTGAAGGCTCATAACCTAGCAACAGGCTCATTTCTTTCCCACTCCGCGAGGAAAGAAAATAAGATACGCTACAAAATTTCTAAAAGTTTATAAGTATACTCTGAACCAACGAAAAGTGTTTCTTCGAAAACAATATTGAGCTTCTTACTATAAGAACATATTCAGTGTTTTTAGTATGTCATTTTAAGTCAGTTTCAAGCAAATAAGCTGCCGATCACGAAACATCCGACCGAAATGCTAGCGCAAGGGAAATAAACTTATTTGGTAATCCTTCACAACAAAGAAATCTGCAGGAATATATTTCTCCCTAGCACCGTTACCAAGTAAGCTCTTCTATTTTCTTACGTAATAGTAGTGTTAAACCGCGATTCTATCTGCTTATTACACGCACAAAGCGTAAATAAATGCTCAGGACAGAGAGCACAAGTTTAAGAATATCTGTCAAGTGTCAATATGTGTAAAAACAAGCAGTCATAGGATTGAGAAGGCTACCGACTTTTTTGTGTATTCATAGAAATCAGAGATTAATCGGTCGGAAAGCATGGCACTCTTCCTGTCACTCCAATAGACCAATAAGTTGAATAAATGTATTTCATAAAGGTTGTTTCATTTCCATAGCGCGCTAAATGCAGCCTTTCCAACGGGACAGGACCTTCGCTGTAAGTCGGAAAGAACAAGCAGGCAAGACAGCTTTTGAAAATCTTTGTCTGGAGGAGTGAGAAATAAAAAAGAATTACCTTTGCCATTTTTATTTTTTTTTGTCTTTGCTCTGTCTCGTCTTCAGTTTCGTGATGCTGTATTGTCCACTTCCTGTTTTGCCGGTAAATCGCAAGTGTAAATGATTTCATGTGCTTATTTCACGTATTTCTTCAAAAGGATATTCATGAAATGTCCCTACTCACCAATGGTTTGCGGACTAGTCGATATTCTCTTATTACTTTTCTTTTTATCTGTAAATTAAGAGGAGGAAATCAGTGCCGCTTATTCTTCACCTAAGGATAAATGAAGGTTACTTTGTGCCCGCGTCCAAATAGAAATTTCAGGGCCCTTATTACATTATAGCTTCCCCATCCGATGGATTTAGGACGTGTTGGCGTGTGCGAAGGACTTTCGTTTCTTTCCATTTAGGTTTTCTGCGGGTGATTACATGTCTCCGCTGTTGCAGCCCTATTAGCCGCAGGCCAACCGTAGCAATTAATAAATGCCAAAAAGGCCCCGGTTGTTTAACAATGGTATAATTGAACCTTCAACAACTAGCAGCTGGCTAATTTTTTTCGTTCTCCGCGAAGCAAAAAAATTACAAAGTTTGTAAAGATTTCGTAGCAGCTAATTATGCCCTGTGTAAACATAAAATGTTTTTTGGAAATATTTTATGGAGCATATTACGATAGGAAAACCCACTCATTCATTGTTTTCACGGCACCGATTTCAGTGAATAATTTTAAGTCATTTGCAAGGAAATAAGCTACCGAACTCAAAACATTAGCTCATGCATACTTAGTTCTCTTATAAACTTCATGACAGGAAATCCTTTGGTTCCATATTATGGGGGGAAGGGGGGGGGGGGGGGGGGTACGCTTTACCCGATCCTAACTTACAAAAATGAACTGGTCGGCTTAATATAACGCAGAATTAGCCATTCTTTTCCTGGATTGATTCGATTATTCCTGTCGAACTCAATAACAAAGCTCGTCCTGGGAGAATTTTTTTTTTTTCACGCAAAACACTGCATGTAACTAAGAGACCAGAATTTCAAAGCCGTAGGACAATGTTAAACATCGAGAGGATAATAAAAATAATAAAAAAACACGTTAATACGTACCATCAGGTCTTGGTTTTACCAGATTTGTCTGAAGCACGTCCTTTAGCTATAAAGAGAGAAAAAAGAAAAGACAGTTTCAAAGCACTCAGTTCATTAGTATTTAGCATCTGAAACTGGCAGGCCTTGTTGCAGGCAACCATACTCTTCAAGAGCTCAGTCTATTCTTGTTATTTCACTCTTCCGCTTAAAGATGGACGGTATTATCCCCAGCGTTATAATCTAAAATGGCTCAATCAGGAATACATATGCCTACACAAGAAGCATCAACGGAACATAATTGCACAGAGAAAGCATAACAGCAGCTGTCAAGGGCAATAACCCGAAATTTTGGGCGAGTTTTTAATAAGCAGCTTTGTTCTCGTCTTTACGGTGTATTGGCTTCGAATCTAGTGCAACTGCCTTAACCATAGTTCCTTCACACTTCCTCGTCAGCATGTCCGTATTTTCCGTCACCTAATGAGAATATTGCTTGCAGGGTCACAAGTAGTATGTGCAAGGTTTGGGTAAACGTCTACTTTATCGGAAAATTAACCATTGCTATTCGCAAGCTTTTGATAGGTCTCTGCCATTACTATTGTGACCCAATATGGACGTCATTGGCTGAGATTACAGCTGAGTTTTATTTAAATTACCCATATCAGAATGCAGGAGAGAAGAAAAGTAACAATAAAAATCGAAATATATAGATGACGTCCCAATGCAAATGTTTTAGGAGCGGTTGGTGTCTATGAAGGACTTTTCTTTCGTTCCGTCGAGGTAGCGTACGTATGCAAATGCTTAGAGGTGCCCGCATTTATTTCCATATTTGCTGAATTCCAGCTATTGCACTCTGTAAATGCCAGACCATGATTGTCGAACACAAGTCAAGCGAAATCGAAATAACGGGCAACTGTCTAATTCCGCCCCAAGCAGGGAGCCAACAAATAACATACTTTTCAAATTTTGATAGTGGCTACCGTTCTTGTCGGTGTGTACAAAGAGCTTCGTCAAAGCTTCGTTAAAGGCCAAAAATGTCCAGCTGATGTGTTAGCACGCCTTCAGTGGTAGTGTTGAAAAAGGAACTAGATGTTTACGCTTACAGGCAGGACGTTAGAGTTAAAGAAGAACTTAGCAGCAGAGATAAATTGAAGAGAGAAGAAGATGTGCGGATTCGGATCAATATAGTTGCCAGTGTAGTGTTGTCCTTGTGTCTGTGTATTTGCTTCTTTTGTTATGTGGCCTGCTCTGCTGTCTTCTGCCAAGATGTTAGACCAACTAGCTAAACGTTCTGCTCTATTATTGTTTAAAAACAAGCAATCACAGGATCAAGAAGAGTACAGATTTTTTTAGTGTATTCATAACAATATGAGATTAATCGGTCGGAAAGCATGACACTCTTTCTGTCGCTCCAATGGACCCATTAGGAGAATAGATTTATTTCAGTAAGGTTGTTTCATTTCCTTAGCGTGCAAAATGCAGTTTGCTCAGGGCGACAGGACCTTGGCTGTAAATCGGAAAGAACAAGCAGCCAAGACTGCCTGAGGATTTATTTGTTTGGAAGAAGTGACAAATGTAAAAACAAATGCGTTTCCTGAGCTTTATTGTGTCTTCTCTCTCTCGTATGCAGGTTCGTGATTCTGCATTCTTCGCTTGCTGCTTACCGGTAATTCCCAAGTGTTACAAATTTCGTGTCATTATTTCACGTATTCTTTCACAAGGATATTCATGAAACTTTTCTACTCACAAACTGTTTGCGGAGAGGTGCATATCTCCTCATCACTTTCCTCGGTATCTGTACATTAAGAAGTGGAAAACTGTGCCGCTCATCCTTCACTTCAGGATAATTGAAGATCACTGTGGGCTTGCGACCAAATAGAAATCACAGAGCCCTTACGGCGCTATAGCTTCCCCATCCGATACCTTTAGGTCCTGCTGGTGTCTACGAAGGACTTTCGTTTCTTTCGTTTTAGGTTCTTTGTGTTGATTACACGTCTCCGGTGTTGCAGACTTATTAGCTGCAGTCCATACGTAGTACTGAATAGATGCTAAAAAAGCCTCGGTTGTGGAACATTCGTATAAGTGAAGCTTCATCAACGAGAAGCAGCTAATTTCAATGCTTTTCCACGAGGCAAGAAAAACTTCAGAAATATTCTACAGCTGCTAAAGATGCTCTGAACGCGCATAAAGTGTTCCTTGGGAAAACTTCTTTAGAGGCATATTACGATAAGAAAACGCACTCATTCAGTGTTTTCAGTTGCAAGTAAATAAGCTACCGATCTCAAACATCCGACTGAAATGCTAGCGCAGAGGAAATAACTTATTTGGCAGCTCTTCGCAATAAGGAAAGTTAAGGAAACTAATCTTTCTTAGCACCATGTTTTCAAAGGTATCCACAAAGTGAGGTCATTTATTCTCTTACGTAACAGCAGCGTTAAACCGGTGCGCGGTTTTCATGGGCGTGTTGCCCTAGAGAACACATGAAAATGCGCAGAACAGAGAGCGTGCATTTAGGCATATGTACTAATATGTTGGAAAACCAGCACTCATAGGATCGAGAAGAGAATATATTTTTTTAATGTTCGGAATACTGAGAGAATAATCAATAGAAAACTATGACACTATTCCTGCTGCTCCGAACACACCCAATTAGAATAAATTTGTAGCACAAATGTTGCTTCATTTACTGAGCGCGCAAACTGAGCCTGATCAGTGGAACATGGCCTCCGCTGCAAGTCGGAAAGACCAAGCTGCCAAACTCGACTTCGGAGAGCTTATTCTTGGGGAAATGAGAAATAAACAAAATACGTTTCCGATTTATTTTTTTGTTTTGTTTTGTTTCTCCTATGGAGTGCAGGTCCGTGATGATGTTCTGTTCACTTCCGATGTTACAGGTCACTAGAAGCATTTGCAAATTCTATGTCCTTGTTCCAAGTATGCTTTCCTACTCACTGTTGGGCAGCGGACCAGTGCCGCGCGATCTGTAAATTAAGAACAAGCGGAAAACTGTGCCATTATTCCTCACCTGCGGATAATCGAAGGTCACTGTGATACTGTGACCAAATAGAAATCAAAGGGCACTTGTTACACTGGGACTTCCCCATCCGAGAGCTCAGCAATCTATTGGTGTCTGTGAAGGACTTTCGTTTCTTTCCTTCAATGTACTTTTTGCGGATGCTTAGACGACTATAATGTTGCAGCCGTTATGGTTGCAGTCCAGCCATAGCAGTCAATAAATGTCAAAAAGTCCCCCGTTGTGAAACAGTGGTATAATTGAAGGTTCGTCAACTATCAACTGGGTAATTTCCTTTACGCTTTGCAAAGCATGAAAATAAGATGGTTTAAAAAATGCTTTAACAGCTGCTAACTAGGCTCTTAGTCCGCAGAAAAATCTTTTTTGATAAAAAAAGCGCAAACGTTCTGAATTTATTACGATAAAAAAAACTCACATTCAGCGTTTTCACAGCATCGATTAAAAGATGTTATTTTAAATCAGTTGCAAACCTAAGATGCCGATCTCGAAACGTGCGACGGAAATGCTAGCGCTAAGGAATGAACTTATTTGGTAATTTAATGTAATAAAAAATCACCAGGAAAGGAATATTTCAATAGCACCGTGCTCGAAAAGGTATACACCAAGTGAGCTTGTATTTTTTATTCCGTAATAGTAGCGTTAAAACCTTCTGTGGTCCATACCAGCTTATTGTCCGCAGAGGACATAACAAAACAAGGAGAACAGAGATCACATGTTTAGGAATTTTTTAAAATATACTGCAAAACGAGCAGTTTACGCACGATAATAATACATTGTTTTAGTGTATTCAGAAAAATGAGAGAATAATCGGTCAAAAGCATGACACTCTTTCTGGCGCTCTGAATAAACTCAATAGGAGAGGTAAAGTTTTTTCACAAAGGCTGCTTCATTTCCTAAGCGTCCAAAATGCCGCCTGCTCAACGGGACATGGCTTCCGCTGCAAGTCGGAAAGAACAAACAGCCTATCCGGAGTATAGCTTTGTCTGGGAGAACTGAGAAATAAAAAACAAAATCACGTTTTTCAATTTATTTTTTTTTTGTCTCTGATCTCTCTCGTATGCGGGTTCGGGATGCTCTACTGTGCACTTCCTGCGTTACTGTTCATTAAAAACATTTGCAAAATGTGTGTCTTTATTTCAAGTATGCTTTGACAAAGATATTCAAGCGCATTTCCTACTCACCAACTGGCGCCACATCACGCTTATTTCTCCTGACACCTGTAAATTAAGAACAAGAAGAAAATTATTCAGCTCAACCTTCACCTAATCGTGAACCACGCGGTAGCGCTCAGAATAAAAAATTGTGGAGCAATGTTCTCATGAAATTCTAGAGGTGTTTTGGATACAAAAAAAAAAAAAAAAAACAGGCAGCACTTGTGTCAGTGATGACTTTCTTTCCTTACGCAGAAATGAAATTTCTGCGTGATGTTTATCCGTGCCGAAGCGGGAAACTATTGCAAGCCGCGGCCACAGCGCTGCTAGAGAACTGGGATAGGCCCTACATGACTATGCATTTTGTAAGGAAGCATACTAACCTGTACTTCAAAGCTCTGCGAAACTTGCATTGCCGCATGCATTTAGGCCCAGACATTGATTACTTGGTTCTAGCTCACTATCTGTGAATATCTGGTAAACTTGTAGCGATAGAGCTTGATGAAGTGGTGGCAAATGAAGTAGCTGCGCTTTTTAGTTGATGCTTCGGACCATAAGCAACCACTGGCAAAATTTTTTTTTTTTTTTTTTTTTTTTACAGCCACAGCTTGTATTCTATTTTGAGCGCCGATATGCTACTTCATCACAAATTAAATCGAAGATTCGGAATTCTTGTAATGGCATCGAAGACTTGAGTTGTCCACACTAGAATATTCGTCGAAGCCTACTAGTGCAGACAAATATACCTCTGCATGGCCGTTATTTCAGCGATTGTCTATAAGTATTTTAACTTCTTTACAAAAAAAAAAAAGGAAATATTCGCCCGATGTTGCTGCGGCTAAGTCAGCCAGCAAGCAAAGAGGAAGCGAAAATACAGCAACGCGCAGCGTCAGCATGTCTTCATAGAGAAGGTAGTGGAACCACTGCGCTCGGTAGTTTTCGAGTCGCATAATTTATGGGAAGTAAAGCTGGTAGTGTTTATAATTGCTTATTTTTCCAGGAACTCATTGTGTTATTGAGACAAATATTGATCATAACGCATGCGCGTCAAAAGAATACTAATGATCAAAAGACTCAGCATGTTGAATATTTTCATTCAATATTAAATGCAATTACACAAAAGCGCACCACCCTCGTTTTTATCAAGCTACGAGCCCACAGTTGTGAAAATGGGTGAGCATACCTAACAAAACGTTAATGCCGTGCCGCCTTTAAAATCATAACCTCTTCTTATTCCTTAAATGTCTTTAATAATGCAAGCATGTCTCCTTGTGAAGTTTGTTTTATTTTAATGTGAATAACAATTGATACTGTTGTGTTGTGTTTTTATACGGCAAAGGTCTCGGCGTATCAACCACATATTCTGATATTAAGTCAAAGTGAAAAATAATATTTTCTGTCTTCCTAGAAATGATGTTTTTGTTGTTTGGCCACTTTGAGTGACAGGGGCAGCATTGTGACTGGAATCCAGGGGCACGGATTACAAATTAGCCCCATAGTTTGTTTCGTCTAATCTTTACTTTACCACCGCCGACCAGATGTTCAACAATCGTTTTCGATTAAAAAAAGTATAGCATGCCCTTTAGGCGACATCGGCCATAATTAAGGTCTTTCAGGACGGCATGCAAATACGCCGAAACCATAATTAGGCGAGACGTACAGCCTCTCCAACTAAGTCATAGATTATATGTAGGCGGATACCTTAGGCATTTCATTTTGGTAGCAGCAGCTATCGTTTTTGCTCCAGACAACTACAGCCCCAGGAAGGCCTGGAATCGCGCAACTCCAACCCAGTCGTCAACACAATTGCGTTCGCGTGCAGAAAGTGAAAAGCTAAACCACAGACGATGGCTAAGGTGATGCGATTGCACTGACGTATGGAGAACATGCAATTTTGCAAGGTACGGACGGTAGTTACTTGCTAATAATAAATCTTCATGAGTAGTGCTATTTACTAGTACCATGATGTAAGGCTAAATAATAGCACTTATTAGAGGCCCTGTAGTATAAAAAGTAGTATTGCTTCTTGGGAGGACAAAGAAGTAGTGAGTTAGCATTATGAACACAGAATGCGTGTTTATGTAATCTGTGGCGGCTGCCCTTTCTATGGTATGGCTACCGCATAAGGCTGCAAAACTATCCAAGTGAGCGTTCGTTGCAACCTTATGAATGATGTGAGAACCATGATGAACCCCTGACAGGGGCCTTTCAACTCGGCTATGTGACTTGGGCTTATGACATCACACTCTGCTCAACAAACGCAACGTCACCTGCCTGATGCAACCTACCTAAACTAAAAACTCGGCTAAGAAATTCGATGTTCGAAAGGTTGATAGCTGCGTGATCTCATAAAACCTGGACGAGAAGCGGGTGTATGCGGTCAGAGGTCACGTAACCTCGCGCGACCAATGAGGGATTTTGTGAAATTCGACTTCGACTTCGTCGCCTTTTTTACGGAAGGTGTGCTGTATTGCCATGTCATAAAAAAAATTCTTTTAATATCGCCAGGGCGGCAACTCACCCGATGCATTTTAATGACGCTTAAACCTCCCTAAACATGTGTTGCAGCAACATGGCGATCCGTGCTGGCTTCTTGGGATGCAAATTGGGTTCAATATTTGGCAACTATCAGTAGTGCGACTATAGTCAACAAAAAGTTCTGTAATTCAATTTACTAAGAGCATTTTATGAGCCGTTTCAGGGGGCTTTGTACAGTCGCATTTAACGAGTGTCTCTTAGTGGCATAATGATGGTAGGAAGAATCAGCAAATTTCTTTTCATTAATTTAATCATTTCATATTCCTCTTATGCCCTGAGGCAATAAATATCGTTCATGAAAAAGAAGCCGTTCTGAACAGCTGTATTTGATAATTCTGCAACCTGGAAACAGCTGATCGGACGTTGGCCGAGGTCTTGCGACAAATGGAAGGGCTCCCACGGACTTATAAAAGCCTGTCCTCCCTCGACTTCCTCCCGGTAATGTTACTTTCAGCCTCTTTTATCTGCATGCGGACCTCTAAGACCGTCATACTGAATCCGGACGTCCGCGACGCATTCGGCCAGATTTTGGACACTGTGAAATTATTTGGATCCACCAACGACAAATAAGCAATGTTTCGATGGCTACCCACGGCAACACTAAGTCAAACCAGAAACTTGTTGAAAAAGCTTAGTTCCTTGTCAGAGGTGTAAAGTGCATGATGTTGTATCCGAAGGACAACAATACCAAGGTTGAGCTGCTTTATTGATCTCTCTTGCTAGAGGGTGCGAAAGAGGATCGTAGAAGCTTTGGAGCCTTTTGAAACTGTTCTGACTGCGGAGCGTGAGGAGTGGCGATGTCCCCGGGAAGAGGATATTGAAACAGGAAATAAGTCTCGTTGACTCGCAATGACACAGCCTTCGCAAATACAATCCCGCACGCTTAATGTCTTTAGAGTACAGGCGTTAGTTCTACTCCCAGGAAAGCCGCGTTCGGCACCAGTGCCGTAAGCCTCGGTGCACCCAGTGTCGACGATATAAGCATATAAGGAAAGTTGCGTTATGATCTAGTTATGCTGACACGTTTCGTCAGGGCGAAGGGACGCCTGAGGATTTTACATATTATGGATGTGGCGGATGTTGAGAAAGCTTTACTTTCCAGCTGAGTCATGCGCTCCCAATAGACAGAGAGAAATCATCTCTACCGTACAGCAGTGAAAGATAATCTACAGCAACTGGCTCTTAGATTGAGCGTCTCCAGAGCCAAAACCACTGGACATTCACGCCGAGCTAGGCGCTCGCACTGCAACGTCTGCAGCACAAAAGCCTGCTATAGAGTAACAAGCTCTTTTCAGATAAAGCCGTGAGATAAAGCCAGCTGCTCCATCCGTGATGTCTATTGGTCGCGGGAGTGCAGCAGTGTGCCGAGTGGAGTGTCAGCCTTTAACGTGTTCTTTGCTTTGTCGGCTGTCGGGGTGGCTGCTAGCTACGTGGTACGCTCGGCTTCATGGGCCGATTCGTTGTATCGGAAGAGGTTCAGGTCATGAAGGACAGCGTACCTTTGAGTCGTCCTGCAGATGAGCAGGTGTAATTGTGGTGATGAGGCGTGTTTGTAGCATCGAGTGTAGTGGCCGCTGGAAGGGTAAGTTCAAAAAGAAGAGCATTACGAACCCTATAGGCCGACAATTTGCCTCTCTTCAGAGAATCGCTTTTCTTTTTTACAAACATATTGAGTTTTGTTTGGCAAACATTAGAGCCTTATCAAGAGCACCACATCATTTCACAACTTGTGGACACTGTTTCTAGCTGTGCATGTCGCCACAGCTTCATTCACAGGTGGGGTAATTCATGACAACGAAGTTCTATTTTTGTGCTGCCAATGTTTCCAACTTTCTGAATGATACGTAAGCGGGGTGGCTGAAAATTGTCCTTCTCTACTTACTCTAGACCTGTAATGTCGCATGAGTAGCTGCGTTTTTTATGAAGGTGCGAAATGTTTCCCTGCACCAGGAAGTTGTGCGACGTATGATACCCACTGTAGATCACGTTTTGTTCCCATTCACCTATAACACAGTGTGATTTCGTGAATCATTCCTGTAAGCAGTGACAAAAAATCCTGACAAAAAACGCCTTTTCAACGATGGGGAAGATCCTAGTCTGGATTTAAAATATTTTTTTCCCTTTTCGCTTTCACTCTACATGAAAGACCATCCTACACAGCTCCCGTTCTCCTCGATGGATCAATTTTTATATAGGAGGTATTCACATGACGTCACAGCTGACGTCAGTATGCAGCCGACGCCATCTTTGCGTCCTGTTTTGACTAGTACTAGTACGGGGCGGTGGTTAGGTTAGCTGTTCGTGCGCGTCCGTTTGCTCTGTCACTACGCCTCATGCCAGCACCGTTGTTATGAAAACTCAATCGGTATCATGAGTGACAGTTCGATTGACAGTTCGATTTATCAGCAAAGTGGGCGCGATGCGGACAGAGACCTGTACGAAACAAAACTTTGGTACCAACCCGTGTGCAGTCGATATGCGCAACTGCACGGCAAGCGTCGGCCTGTGCCCACGCATAAATATGTGCGACTTTCATGAATTCCTTGTCCTACAGACAAGCTTCATAGCAAGAAACCAATCGCAAGCCTACTGACCATTGGAAGAACGCAACTACGTTACAAGCGGCTGGGTTAAAAGCCGCGGTTGAAGCAGACGAACTCTCTCATTGTTCAATTACGTGCGTGCCGTCCAACGTTTATACCAACTAAACCGCTGAGTTTTTGTAGGTGATAATCTGCATAGAAAGGGCGTTTAGCAGTCAGAATCTTTTATACAAAACTTGTTTAGTGTACTTGCCTCAATCGATCAGAAGAAGTCGGATTTTTGCATCGTCTGTGGCGGTAAGGAAGCAAAAGAAACCGCTGCCACACGCCACAGCGATGACACCGGTAGCGCCACCTCGTTGCCTTGCGGGCTCGAAATAGCCTTTTGCAACAAAACTCTTGAAATATAGTGCAGTTTTGGCCAAGCTGAACTTGATTTGTTATTAGTGATAAATTTGTTTATAAATTTCTTCAAACCTTCTGCAAGACAACTCTGGCCGCGTACGTTCCTTCGCCGAATCTGCATGCGGTCTGCTTTGATTACCAGCCGACACAGACGATGCGAACATCCGACTTCTTCTGATCGAATGAGGCAAGTACGGCAACACAAAGTTTAGCGAGTCCTCTTTGAAGGATTTTATTTCAACACAACACGACGAGGAGGTGTTGGCGGTGCGCTGAATTCATGCGCATGACTGCAAGCGGTACATTGCCGCGCTGCTCTTTTACCGGGAATGTGTCTTCCGAGTGCGTGAAGAACAGTCGTGCACAGATAGTGACAAGAGCTGGCTGCTAGGGCACATCCGGAAGATTCTAGTCCAGCCCCTTTTGACATACATTTCTCATATTCCATGATAATTGTGCGGTTGTGCCGTGCCAGCCATACGTGGCGTCGCATCTCAGGGAAGTGTCTCGTTCGGGTGGAGTTGTTCGTGTGTACTTCCGGAACCTTAAAATGCCGAGGTCTTTCGCGCAGCTCTTTAGCTTCCGTTGTTTACACAGTGCACGCGTCTATTACAGTCTACGATAGCTCAATAAACAACATATAGCTGCGGGTGCCAATTGTAGAACCGCACGACAGCACTTGATACGTACGTTCGCCCTGTTCGTTCCGTGGACACAAAAATGGCCGATTGTGCCTCAATTACTCACAATGCACCGCGCACAGCGCGTCAGTGAATACTCCCTATAGTGCTCGCAGCATCACAGGACGGTCCAGGTCCACCTTTACGTTAGAAGTTCGACGGCCGAACACTGTCAAGAATAGGTTAAACGTAATATAAATATATAAATAAGTGCAACTGTAAACACCCTTCATAGCATCTTGCGGTGGAGTACTCGAAATTTGGAGGGCGTGATTGCGGCCCAACTGGCGGCATGCGGTCCTTTTTCGTCTACGTCCAGCCAATTACTTCCACGATGTATTATTGCGCACACTTATCGAAAAAAAGATGCCCTATGCTTTCCTTTACGTCAATGAGAGTTGGCTCATTTCTTGTGCATCTCCTAACAAAGCCTCTCAACTTTTCTCCAGTTGTTTGTGTAATCTTCATATGTATTCATTACGTTATTTTTATAGACGACCATTTGTCATTTCGGTTCGTTGCTCATTCATCCTCTTATCAGCCTACATAAAAATGGAGCTCATGCTCTCATCGATATATTCCTGGTCAATTTTTTCTGTGGCCTTTCTAATAAAGCTTCTACGGAAATGACTACTTCAGACTGCAATCTTTTCATAGCGTTAAAAAATATCGGATGCTTAAATTCCAGTTCGGCGCTGCCAGTTGTTCCCGTGTTCGGTTCCCCTTGTGGAATGCTCTTTCGCCTGTGTTATACTTTTCCTTCACTTAGTCAATGACTAACTTTATGATCGCTGCCTCTGTTATTTAATAAGTACTCATTATCATGCATTCGTAAGCAACCAGAGTATCTGGGAAAGATATGACACTTATATAAAATGGCACTTTTACCAAGTCATACCAACAAGTCTTCATAGCCGTGTCTGATCTATATCCAAGAATCTCCTGCGATTCCTATTTCGCCTTGCTATCTCAATGTAGCATCTACTGCCAACTAGGTCATATCTCATGGTCTCGTTACGCCTCACATCCTGCTAACCGGTTTAGAGAACGGCCATACAGTATGGCAACTAGTGCCTGCGGGACACATTAGCATTCTTGTTCGTTCACAATACCGACCTCGACAACATCAATGTGTCTGAAAACTGGCGTTTTTAATGGTGTCGCAATAAATTTTCAAAAGTTTTTAACAGACTGTTTACAAAGTGTGCAACTACGAACCACGACCAATTCTGATATTTGCATCGCAGCAAGTGTGAACCATGCTTGCAAGACGAATCAAACTTTTACGTTCCTCCACTAATCCAGATCAAGGTATTGAAGCCGTTACGACTGATAAATATGTGGATTTCAGATATTGAAAAAGAAGAAATAAAGCAGTGCAGTTCCTGTCAATTCTAGAGGCAATTATCATACTCCACTTTGGGGAAGAACTTCTTGAATCGTGCAGGTTTTCGCAGCCAGTGTGAAAACAATGTTTGCCTCGAAGAGACACATGCTGACGTAGTCTATTTAGACACGTGCGCAGAGGAATTATGTATTTTATATAAATGTTCAAATTAAGAACCTTTGGTGCAAAACATCACGTGAGACAATTAGAAATCGAGCATATTTCTGTATTAAAAAAGCAATTTTCCGTGAAACATGTAAAATCCGCTATATTTTCCAAAAATGGCCTTGCTTAATGAGAAGCTGAAAGACGTTTCAGAAAAATTATTAACGGCACTTTTATTGATTTCTGTATTTTATTTACATTTCAATTTTATCGCGTGAAAAAAGACTCGTGTTTACACATTATGTAAATGTATGAAACGGCAATTGTCTTCCTTAAGAACAAAAAAGGCAACCATTGTCTTCGCGCTGCGAGCGATCACCCCAGTTGGTCATGGCTGGCCAGGAGCGCCGTGAGGTCATTTGCGGGACCTTCAGCTGGTGTCGGCTGTGCTGCTGCCTGTGTATTGCTTCAGTTCACGTGACAACTCTATTAACAAAATTAGCGATTTTTCGAGCAGCGTTTATAAACAGCCTGAACTGGTGCCGAATTTGTTGGAGAAACTAGTGACTAGAAAAAGCGGCGTAAGCCATGACACCGTGAAAGGCGTCCAGAGCGATAGGATGGCTCGACATTTGTGTGTGTCGGAAATTAGCAGCCGACTGCCCCTGCTGGCCCATCCCCAGCTGGTGCGCTTTAAGAGCGTATACTTTGCGCGTATACGCAATGTCTGGTGTCTTCGACGGTACCGGAACAAAGGAAGAACGCAAACATTATCTTAACTCATAAGACATTGTACGCTAAGGACCTAAAAACATTACAGACCAATCAGCTCACTGTCTTTTACGTATAAGCTATTTACTAAGGTAATCACTAATAAAATCAGAACAACCTTAGATTTCAATCGAGCAAAAGATCAGGCAGTTTTTCGGAAAGGGTTCTCTACTATCGATCATAACCGTACCATAAACCAGGTGATAGAAAAAGTCGTGAAACCTCGGCAGCCATGCAGGCATTGCGAAATCAGGGGGTAGACGAGCCTTATGTGAACGTACTGGAATATATATATATATATATATATATATATATATATATATATATATATATTCGTTTAAGCCCACTTGTCGAAACGTTGGCTCATCTGCGACCTGAGGCGTACCCGATTTACCCTTGTTCAGTTCTTCTTTTTTATACTGCACTTTTCCAGCACATAAATTTGAATAACAAATCTATGCTCAAAGAAATTTGTTGCCAAAAACATTTCAGGGCAACGTGAATAAAACTTGTGAAGATACCCTTGTTTTATAAATCAACAAACTGTTAAAATGTTTTAGAAATATGTGAATTGATTGACGTCATATTAGCCAATCTCTCTTAAAAATAACAATTTTTTCTTTTATCTAAACAAGACTAAGCTCTCAAGAGACGGTAGTGAAGGTTGACTTCGTTAACTACCTTCAAGATCCTTGAGTCGACGCGGCTATGCTTCACTCTTATATTCTGGTAAAGGGCCTCTTCATCAAGTATAACAGTGCGGCGTGTTCGTCGAATCATGTATAGAGGCTTTTCTTATTTGCCTCGCTTACAGAACGCCCACATCGCAGGGCTATTTCGAAACTGATAACAACAACAATCAGCCATCTTATTTTTGTTATACTCTAACTTTTAACACAGAATGTGAGCCTCAAAAGTCTTCTATCACACTAATATCAAAATACCTGCACAGTTCCCCAAGCGCGCGCAGCATTTAGCCTTATAGCAAAGAAAACGGAAAGGGCCATCGGGTAAGTAACGTGTAGTGTATGAAATGGAGAGCAGCAAAAGGAGTTTCAGATTTAATTGTATGTAGCCATGTGCTCACAGGGCGGTTCGTATGAAGAACACTAGCCTAAAGAAATTGTTCGCTAGGCTACTTGTGGAAGTTCTAGAAAGCATGGGAAAATTTTACAGCTTCGCTAATATTACCGCCTTTTTCTCCTTGGGATTTCAGAGATGTATCGAAGTATCGAAGATACAGTATCGAGTACCTGTATCGTAAATCGATTTCGGTTCGGTATCTTGTATCAGTATAGGAAATACAATTTTTCAAAGTATCGAGTGTCGGTATCTAATATACTTTTTGAAATATCTTGCCCAGCCCTGGACATCACTAACCATTCCCGTGTAAACAGAAATCACTGACACACACCCGTTCAAAGAAGAATGTTCATGCTTCTGCATGTTTGGTCACCTGAAACACCGCACTCGTCGCTCCCCACCACATGACGAACTCTTGCAGTAGCATTAATCATCGTCTCTGACGTTACTGTTCAAGTCACTGCTGAGAGCCGAGACGATATCTCGTCGTAGGCGGAATGTCGCGAATTGGGAGGAATGTTCATCACCTTGCAGAATGCGGACCGGCTAATTGTATACACTAGTCGAACATTGTTCTGATTTGCACACACCACATTTTTCGATGTGTCAGACCACTACACCGGTAGAGCATCCCTCTTGGTGAACGCCTTCTTCGGGCGTCAGTGGGGCATTCATTCATTCAAGGCATGTCAACAAGGAAAACAGAGAAGAAAGGATATCACTGTCAACGGTCCCGTTTCCTTGGAGTGTATAATCCGGTAGCAAGGCTCCATATGTCTTGCGATGTCCCCAAGCTTCTTCGCACTCACGCCGAAACACCCGTGTCTGGTGGATGAGAAGACGAACGCTGCGTAGTGTGTCGATTCCCAGCAAACTTGCGTTTCTGCCTTTTATGAGCTCGGAACTTGTCCATACTAGACAAAATGCTTGCTGTCTGATTGTTATGAGTGCTGTATCTCAGCACATGTTAAAGTTGCAAATGACTGATTTGCCCCTTAAACAGTGTGTAAATAAAGCACGCACGAAAGTAAACAGCAAACGTTATTCGAGCATCAGTCATATTCCCTTTGTGGCCGCTTTAAAAGATTGTAGGAGAATAATAAACTTTTTAACTGAACTTAAAATACCCATTAATGTTGCAGATATCAAAAACTAAAACATATAGTGAAAAAAATCATACATAAGAAACATTAATAGTTTCAGAAACCGGTTCAATTTAGGTTCGGTTTCAGAATACCAGTATAAGCGTTTAAAAACTAGCTGTAACTCCCAAATTAATCATGATAGGACCATATGTTTTTACAATGGGTACATGAATGTTTCCAAATACTGAAAATATAAAAGCATAAAAATGAAATTTCTGCAAAAAATATTGACATTTGAATGTGGCCTCCATCAGTGGTTTACTATCGGATTACAGGGAAAGGGAGAAACTTGAACTTGACTCAGACTTTACGCCAGCTGAAGTGGGATTGGCTATGAGACAGTCGGCCCCCACCAGCGGCCGGATCAGACGAGGTGACAAATAAAGTGTTGAAGAACCTGAATTACAGGGATCCTCACGAACTTAATGAATAAATAATGGCGGAAAGGAGAGATACTACTGAAGTGAAAACACTTTAGGATCCTTTTCAATCAGAAATAAAAAAAAAAAGGTGAACGGAGAATCCATGTACCATATCGCTGAATTCGTGTATGGGGATGCTTAAGGAGTGTTTGGTTCTCAACAGGCTTCAGGTAAGCTATGGTAATGTCCTATACCGGCCACGATGATTGGTCTCAATGACAAATTCTTGACGCACGACGTTACCATAAAGCTAAAGAGAGACACGTTGAGCCCAGTGTATGGTACAGGGACTAAGGCCATTTTGTGACCCGATCTGAGAAAGATCTTTGATAATGTGATCCATGAAGCGATTTTGAATAGCCTCACGTAAATGAACTCAGAGGGAGGGACCTTTCTCTATATTAGACCTTTTCTTAACGGCACAGCTGGTCAGATTACGATGGGGGAGATTTAGTTGGCCCCCTCATTGAGGGACGGGGATGCCACAAGCTTCAGTGTAGTCGACGCTAGTGCTTAATCTCGTTGTAGTTAAGGCACACCTGAACCTGGAAAAGATTCCAGGAATAAAACACGTTTTGCATGCACGATATATACAACGCTGTTGGTTACACGGGGTAATGATGGCCAGCTGGAATAGACGCTGCAACAGACAGTAAGCACATAGCACCTCCCAGGGTGGTAGGGATTTCTAGCTCACAAACCATGTCGGAGTTGACTTCGGTTTGAGAGAGACCCAGAAGAATTCACACGAACCGCTTCGTCCCGCCGCCTCAACGCATCATTGATTCGGACAATGAGGACAGCTGCCCCGCTCCTGCCGCAACTCCCTTGGTGCCGCAGGTAGCTGGCTCTGGGGCAGCCACTCCCTCCTCCTCCCCTCCAAAAATGTTAAATCATGGCGGGACACCTTAGTCAAAGGCGCTCTTCTACCTCCAATTCGGCCATCTCAACATTAATAACACAATGGAACTGTAGAGGCTTTAAGGACCGCACTAAGCGGGCCAGTTTCCGCCTCTACCTTGAAACATTCGAGTCTGTACCAGCCGTGGTTGCCCTCCAGGAGCCAGGCCTAGGCGCCACACTTTCAAATTACACGACGTTCCAACAGGATCCCGCGTCTTGTCTTCTCGTACACAAAGCATGCACAGCCAACTTGGTGGATCTCGATCTCCAACTAGGTTATTCCTATGTAATGGTGACAATCCTACCACTAAGCCGCAGGGACCCGCCATTGCATGTACTCAACGTGTACTGCCCTCCCAAACTCAAGCGAGTGACATTCGCGGACCTCTTCAGCCGCGCGCTAAGAGTAGCGGGTCGCGATCCCCTCCTGATCGTGGGCGACTTTAACGCTCCCAGTCAGCTGTGGGGGTATCGCAAGGAGGAGTCGCGCGGACGTAAGTTGGCGGAACTTGCGTCCACGTTGGGCCTCACCCTCCACACTGACCCGGTCTGCCCAACACGGTTAGGAAACTCCGTGACACGGGATACGTGTCCGGACTTAACCTTCACTCGCAACATAAGACACGCAGACTGGCTCAACACCGAGGAAACCCTCGGTAGTGACCACTGCATCCTTAACATTACAATACACACACGCCCGCTCAAACGTCCCACAACACAAGCCCGTATCCCAGATTGGACGAAATTCAGGCAAAATTTTGACTCACTTGATAACACACCCATTTCCGAGCAGGGCTACTCAGCATGGTCCCAACAGCTGCTGACACATCTTCGCTCGCATGAAACACATATCCAGCTCTCAGAGGCGGTTACGGACGTGGATAACCACCTCCTACACCTCTGGGAAGCCCGTCGCAGCCTCGTCCGCCGTTTGCGACGCCAGAAACACAACAGAAAGCTTAAAGCTCGAATTGCCGAGCTCACCCAGAAAGCGGCTGAGTACGCGGCCCATCTCGCCGACTCCAACTGGGTGGATAGATGTAACACGGCCGCGCGACAAATGTATAGCCGCAACACATGGAGCCTCTTTCGAGCCCTCATCGACCCAACCCAAACACGAACCGAAACACAGAAACATTTGCAGAGAGCCATGCATGCTTTTTCTGGCAACACTACTCAACTGGCACAGAAACTCCGGGACCAGTATCTGTGTACAGCCCAAGACCCCCGTAGATCATCATACTCTTATGCAGGCAGAGGTAACACAGAGCTGGATCAACTTTTCCAACTCCATGATCTGCGGGCGGCTCTTGCCAAAATGAAACGGGGCACTGCCCCGGGAAGGGATAAGGTCACCGTCAAACTTTTGACGAACCTGCCCGACTCGGCATACCAGTCCCTCCTTGACTACATCAATGCGATTTGGCGCGGGGACACCCCCCTGCCAAGCGACTGGAAAACGGCTCTGGTAACCTTCATTCCTAAATCAGGGAAACCAATTGACACAGATAACCTCCGTCCCATCTCTCTCACCTCCTGTGTGGGCAAACTAATGGAGACGATGGTGCGGGACCGGCTATCTGAATATCTTGAACAAAAACATGTATTCGCAGGCACCATGTTCGGATTCCGCCCACACAGATCCGCTCAAGATGTCCTCCTGCAACTCAATCGGGAAGTCCTTGACCCAATCGAATGCCCCCATAATGACCAGGTAGTACTCGCCTTAGATCTCAAAGGGGCATTTGATAATGTAACACACGAGATTATACTTACCCACCTAAGCCAGACCGACTGTGGTCTCAACACATTCCAATACATCAAGCAATTTCTCACGGATCGTCAGTCCTACATTCGCATCCAAGATAATGAGCATGGTCCTTACCTACTCGGCACGCGGGGAACCCCCCAAGGCGCAGTACTTTCCCCGCTGCTCTTCAATTTGGCTATGATGCACCTGCCTGCCCAGCTCGATGGTGTCACTGGTGTGCAGCACGCCCTGTATGCCGATGACATCACCCTGTGGGCCACGCATGGCAGTATCGGGGACATTGAAACCAGCCTGCAAACAGCGGCGACGATAGTAGACCGCTACGCCCGCCGCTGTGGTCTTCAGTGTTCCCCACAAAAATCAGAATTTGTGCACCTCCGCCCCTCGCGAAAGTGCACAACTCAAATCACTCTTTCTTTAGACAGTGGTCCCATACACGAAGCTGACGAGATACGGGTACTGGGACTCTACATACACAAACACAGACGGTCAGACACTACATTGGCCAAACTCCGTAAGGTGGGGGACCAGGTGGGCCGCATGGTCCGCCGGGTTTCAAACAAACGCGGGGGGTTGCGAAGTAAGGATGCCTTGCGGCTGGCAAACGCCTTCGTGACTAGTCGGATTCTATATTCGACACCTTATCTCCACCTACGGAAACAAGAGGAGGATGCCCTTGAGGTTATACTTCGCAAAATTGTCAAGCGTGCCCTGGACCTCCCCATCACTACTTCAAACAGCCGTCTTATGGCCCTTGGGGTGGTGAATACTTTTCGGGAGCTCCGGGAGGCGCACCTTACGAATCAGTACACGCGTTTGTCGCAAACGGAGTCGGGTCGCCGCCTTCTTGCTCGACTCCATATCCAACACACCACACTCATGGAAGACAGGTTTCGCATCCCAGAATTGTGGAGACGCGCCCTCTGCGTGCGACCTCTGCCAGCGAATATGTCACACGAAGATCATAATGGTCGGCGCTTGGCACGAGCGGAAGCCCTAGCCCGACATTATGGCAACAAAACAGGTGTATACTACGTGGACGCCTCCGGCCCTCACCACGGGGGATGGTACACGGCCGCTGTAGTTCACAACAGCAAAACGGTACTTTGGGCTCTCACCTTCAGAGCCCAAAGTACAACACACGCAGAAGAGGTGGCGATTGCTCTCGCGGCCTCTCATTCCGACTCAAAATACATAATTACCGACTCGCGAGGAGCCTGTCGGAACGTCAGACAAGGCTGGACTCCCTTACTAGCCTATAAAATTTACTTAAACTGCATACGGGATACGGACCCCGCACACCGCTACCTTATATGGGCCCCTGCTCATCAGGGTTTGGCAGGAAACGAGGCAGCAGACGCAGCCGCCCGCGCGCTCTCTCACCGGGCTGTTTTCTCCTCCCTACCCGATCAGGAACCCGATTTTAATCCGGCCTACTCCTTCAAAGATATCACGACGTACTATCAAAATTGTCATCGCCTTTATCCCAGCCCATGTAAAGGTCTCAAAAAGGCGGATGAGCGGCTTCTTCTCCGCCTTTTCACCAATACATTGCTGTGCCCGGCAGCCCTAAAACATTTTGACCCCTCCTTTAGTGGCAGCTGCACACACTGTGGAGCGGTGTCTTCTGACATCTATCACATGGTGTGGGCCTGCCCCTCCAACCCGGCTATTCCCCCCCTCCCCAACCCAACCCGGGAGAACTGGGAGGCGGTCCTGCTCGGCTGCCACGACTTACAGGCCCAACAAGCCTTAGTCGGACGCGCCCGAGCGGCGGCAACCGCCACTGGGTTCCCCAACTAGGGACCTCCACCTAGTGCTTGTAAGGATCGGTCCCTTATGGGCCGATCCAAACATACCTCCTGGCCCTTGTGTAAATAAATGTTCTTACCACCACCACCACCACCGCAGATGCGGGAGCGTTCGGTTGTCAGTGAGGTGCAGGGGATCTGGATCATGAAGTTGTGTTTGAAGGCGAGCAAAAAAAAAATGAAAGGGTGTTGAAGAGGACAAGAACACAGTGGGCGCGACTGTGAGGCTCATTGGTTTGCATAGCCTACTAGAAGACAAAGTAGAGGGACCTCTGTAAGCTGGTGCAGGCATTTATACTATTATCAGCGTAGAATATGCTCTTCCCTTTATTAAGATAAACGCTGAGGAGATGGGTGAGACGCAAGTTATGATCAAGGAAACGCACAGGGTTTTTTGGGTCGATAAAGCAATGCATCGATGGAGCGCTCAAAGGACGTGGCGATGCACTAGTCCTTCTAAAACCTTGAGGAGGTGCATCCAACAACTCAGATGGTAAAGCGCTTTAAAACAGAAACCCCGAGAAACATTTTGGAGAAGATCAGCATAGAGGGAAGCTCCGGGGGAGGTAGACCTTCACGGCTGTTCAAGGAGGTACGCAAGGGGTAGTAAATCAAAGCCCTCCCAAAAACACTGAATCAGCTGAATCATCAAAAACTAGAAAGGCAGGGCTCATGGAGCTCGATCTACGCTATTTATGAGAAACAAGGAGCCTGCGAACATCCTGCGAAGTGAGCCTGCGAAGTGAAACCAACCATTATTCTACCGGCCCATGCTGAATTGTATTTAATGTTTTGATACTCTTCAGCTTCTAGCCAATGTCATTACTGACAACATTAAAAGTATCACCAGTATATATCAGTGGTGTATCCCTTCTATAGTTTTTTGTTTTGTTCTTGTTGTTGTATTATGGGGGGGTCTAAGGTCCCAAAGCAACTCAGGCAATGAGAGGCGCTGTAGATGAGGGCTGTAGATGAGCTTGCCGAAGGTTTTCACCTCAGAGGAGGGTGCATTTAGAAACTCCAATAGCACGCTCGGGATTTACGTTGTCAGTCCCGCTTCTACTCTCTATCGGTGCGAGTGCGAAAGGATTTGCGTTGCCTCAAATTTGTCAGTACTTACATAACTACATCACAGCTACTGGCAGATTCTCTTGCTAATTGTCCTCCAAATTACAAAATTCCAAATTTTTAATTCATATTTTTTCTTTCAATACCTTTTGTGATCTTCAATCTTATGTTTTTGTCTAGCTGTCAATTACTTCAATACACTAATTCAGTTTCTGTAGGACATTTGGCAGTCCACACTGAACCCTGGCCAATCCCCCTTCGTGGGTATGTGCCAAATATCAAGGAAGAAGAAGAAGATGATGAGGGCTCCGGAAATTTCGATCACCTGGTGTTCTTTAACATGTGCAGACATAGCACTTGTCGGGAGCCCATCTTTTTAGCACCATCGAAAAGTTGCCGCCACAGCAAGTATTCGATCCGGCATATTTGAGCACAGACGTTGAGTGCCGTAACCACTGCATCTCCACGACGGGGCATGCCTTCTGTATATAGGGTCATTTACATTAGTGCTACCGTGACAAAGAAGCGTCGATGAATCGAGAGGTGAGAGCCATTTTTAGGCATAAATTTTAGACGAGCAAGAGGCAAATGGATAGATTGGTTTGCAAAGAATGAAATTTATTTTGCTCGGTTTTCCCAACCCCTCTTTCTCCGAATCTTAGTCGTACTGTGTATCGTATTCCCGGGTATTTGTTTCACCATTCTGCAGTTTGCCTTCCGTCTTTTCATCTCCATTCGGGCTTTGATTTTCTTCCTTCTTTCTTAAACTCTGGCTTCTGGAAACAGTGCGAAAAGTGGTTAGTATACAGTTTGTGTTGCTGAAACTTTTCGTTCACACCAGTACATGCGGCACAGTTGTTTTGCCGTGACGGTCTAGTTCAAGAATGGTAGCACAGCATTTTCCTTCATTTTTTTTCCTTCATGGACTGGAAAAATATTATTTTGAAACGAATATTTTGTCACAGTTTCTGCCACACCGAGAATATGTGACATCAATATATAAACGACTTTGTAGTATGTACTTAGCCACAAATTGTTTAACATGGAGCTTTAGAAAAAAAAACTATATATCGACTACAACGGTATCGCAACAAAAAGTTTGAAATGTTCTACGGCAAGAAATAAAAATATAATTTTATACAAACTGGAAGAGCCAGAATCATCAGACCTTACAAATACTACAGGCTTCTCATCTCCTCCTGGAAGCAAAATAAATGCAGAAGCCACATTAAAATCATTTCCAGGTCAAGTTGCGGGGTTATGGAAGTTTACACTCCCCGGATTAAATCTATCCAATTCATAAACATTCAGTGTAGTCTAAATGTTTTCCTTTCCACGATAGGCCCTACTAAGTCAGCGGCAGGTTTCACAGCTAGGAACTGCACAGTGGTCATTCCTTAGGAAAAACAAACATGCAACAACGTGTCAACTGAGCTGATAATAACAAAATTACCGTCGAATTTCAGTTTACTTCGTAGCAGGAGCCGATGTTGTTTTCGCTCAGCGGCCATGACCATTTTCTCCTCACTGAAAGGCGTCCATACCCGCACATGATCCTTTCCGTACTCTCCTCTTTATAATCACCCTAGGGTGATTATAAACTTCTTAGGCCAGAGAAAGTATGTGCAACAAATAGGCGTCAGACTGTGTCACTCGGGCGTTTAGAAGACTCGCCTCAGTTCTGAACTATCGCTTTTGCGCAGAATGTTCATACTGCATCTGTGTAAACAATATTAAAGCAAGCCTTCGAATGACCTACTCCATTAAATTGAAATATGATATTACGATTTTGTGTTTTCGCTCAGATGAGAAAAGAAGCATAGATTTTAAGGGTTGAGTGAGGCGCGGAATGCGCATTCTTTCAATTAAAATTGCTTTCGTATTTAGAAAACTTAAGTTCCTGTACTCAGGATTTGCTGGGATAATATCCGCCTTACTGCTGATTGCGTGAGGGGATGTCGCAGTAAACAAGGCTGCTGCGAAGAGACCTTGGGCGCTAAAATTGACACGTTCTCTTTCAGATTCATCATGCTGTGAAAAACTTTGTGATCGCTTCGTTCGATTTTGTTCCTACATATTTCTTGCATAATTTATGTTAGAAAAGCATCACATTCAACTACCTCTTTTCCATGAAATTTTGAACGATATAAGCAAGAGGAAATATTCGGCGATGTCTGCGCAAATAAACACTCACTTTACCCCCATTCCAGCTTATTCAGTTTATTTAAAATAGTAGTGCTCTTAGTGCTCTTCTGCTTGTAACATTATTATCAATATCACCTTCAATTTCATAAATGACAACGGGACTGTTGGAAAATGATTTTAAAACCGTAAATTTTCTAGTTATCGCTGCATCCTGCCAAACCAAGTGTTGAAGTGCAACACACTTTCTTGCTATGAATTGCATGTTGTTGTCACCATCATCTTCCACCTGTGCTCAGCCATTAACAGATTTCTTACTAGGTTTAGCTACGCTGAAATCTACCATTCTTGCCTCACCGAATCGACTGAAAATCTGTGGATCCAAAAACCTCTCAACTGGCTGCATTTCGCAAATGTGAGCAGAATTTAACATATTAGAATTAGCTGCTGACAGGATATGGTTTGGTTTGGTTTGGTTTGGCTTGTGATGTTTAACTTCCCAAGCAACGCAGTCTATGGGTCTATGCAGGGCATTGAAAATTTTGGCCACTAGAAATCCCTCATACTTGGGCACAGCTATGGAGTGCCCTAATCACGAGCTGCATCACCACGGCGCAGCTGTTTACAGATTTTCTCGATTATCATTGTTTACTAAAAACCAGAAGCCTTCCTTTGATAAGTCACAAAGGACTGCGCCGCCGTATTTTTCGAAGACCATAAACGCTTCGCAGCAGATGTAGAGCTTGGCTCGGCTGCGGGGTGGGGGATTTGGCGGCAACATTCTGAATGCCCTCCAGAAAAAGACCAATAATAAAGTGCAATATTGAGCTAGTTTCTTCGCACACATGGTGAAAAACTCAGCTGAACAGGAAACAATGTCCAAAACGGAGAATAATGGTAAGTTCTGTTGTTATTAAGAAAATCTTTTATCGGTTTTTATCTGTATTGAAAATTTTTCACAATTCACTCAGTCCGAGTACGGCATTTCATAACTTTTTTGTAGAATAAGAACTGATGTCTCTGGAAGGCTTCCACACTACTCGACGCGGAAATTCGATAGTTCATTGTGCACAGGAACAGACTGAAATGTGTTCGTGTGTGTGTGTGTGTGTGTGTGTGTGTGTGTGTGTGT
>JAJIZL010020567.1:23351-50229 GCA_023969395.1 Amblyomma maculatum | reverse complement strand
GCCTGCGAACATCCTGCGAAGTGAGCCTGCGAAGTGAAACCAACCATGCTTCTATCGGCCCATGCTGAATTGTATTTAATGTTTTGATACTCTTCTGCTTCTAGCCAATGTCGTTACTGACAACATTAAAACTATCACCAGTATATATCAGTGGTGTGTCCCTTCTATAGTTCTTTTTTTTTTTTTGTAATATGGGGTCTAATGTCCCCAAGCAACTCAGGCTATGAGAGGCGCTGTAGGTGAGGGCTCCAGAAATTTCGATCACCTGGGGTTCTTTAACATGTGCTGACATAGCACTTGTCGGGAGCCCATCTTTTCGGCACCATCGAAAAGTTGCCGCCACAGCAGGGATTCGATCCGGCATACTTGGGCACAGAAGTTGAGTGCCGTAACTACTGCATCATCACGACGGGGCATGCCTTCTGTATATAGGGTCATTTACATTAGTGTTACTGTGACAAAGAAGCGTCGATGAATCGAGAGGTGAGCGCCATTTTTAGGCATAAATTTTAGACGAGCAAGGCAAATAGATAGATTGGTTTGCAAAGAATGAAATTTATTTTGCTCAGTTTTCCCAACCCCTCTTTCTCAGAATCTTAGTCGTACTGTGTATCGTATTCCCGGGTATTTGTTTCACCATTCCCGAGTTTGCCTTCCTTCTTTTCATCGCCATTCGGGCTCTGATTTTCTTCCTTCTTTCTTAAACTCTGGCTTCTGGAAACAGTGCGAAAAGTGGTTAGTATACCGTTTGTGTTGCTGAAACGTTTCGCTCACACCAGTACATGTGGCGCAGTTATTTCGCCGTGAAAATCTAGTTCAAGAATGGTAGCACAGCATTTTCCTCCATTTTTTTTCCTTCATGGACTGGAAAAATATTATTTTGAAACAAATATTTTGTCACAGTTTCTGCCAAACCGAGAATATGTGAATGAATATATAAACTGCTTTGTGGTATGTACTCAGCCAAAAATTGTTTAACTTGGAGCTTTAGAAAAAGAAACAATATATATCGTCTACCATGGTATCGCAACAAAAATCTTGAATTGTTCTACGGCAAGAAATTAAAAATATAATTTTATACGAACCGGAAGAGCCAGAATCATCAGACCTTACAAATACTAAAGGCTTCTCATCTCCTCCTGGAAACAAAATAAATTCAGAAGCCACATTAAAATCATTTCCAAGTCATGTTACGGGGTTATAGAGGTTTACACTCCCCGGATAAATCTATCTAATTCCTAAATATTCGGTGTAGTTTAAATGCTTTCCTTTCCACGATAGGCCCTACTGAGTCAGCGGCAGGCTTCACAGCTAGGAGCTGCAGAATGGTCATTCCTTAGGGAAAAAAGATGCAGGTTTCACAGCTATGAACTGCACAGTGGTCATTCCTTAGAAGAAAAAAAAAACATGCAACAACGTGTGAACTCAGCTGATAATAACAAAATTACTGTCGAATTTCAGTTTACTTCGTAGCAGGAGCCGATGTTGTTTTCGCTCAGCTGCCGTGATCATTTCTTCCTCACTGAAGGGCGTCCATACCCGCACATGATCATTTCAGTACTCGCATCTTTATAATCACCCTAGGGTGATTATAAACTTGTTAGGCCAGGGAAAGTATGTGCAACAAATAGGCGTCAGGCTGTGTCACTAGGGCGTTTAGAAGACTCGCCTCAGTTTTGAACTATCGCTTTTGCGCAGAATGTTCATACTGCATCTGTGTGAACAATATTAAAGCAAGCCCTCGCATGACCTACTCCATTAAATTGAAATATGATATTACGATTTTGTGTTTTCGCTCAGATGAGAAAGGAAGCATAGATTTTAAGGGTTGAGAGATGCGCGGAATACGCATTCTTTAAATTAAAATTGCTTTCTTATTTAGAAACTTTTACTTTCTGTAGTCAGGATTTGCTGAGATAATAACCACCCTACTTATTACTGAGTGCGTGAGAGGATGTCGCAGTAAATAAGGCTGTTGCGAAGAGACCTAGGCCGCTTAAATCAACACTTTCTGTTTCATATTCATCATATTCTGAAAATTTTGTGATGGCCTCGTTCGATTTTGTTCCTACCTATTCCATGCATGACTTACATTGGAAGCACGTCACACTCAACTACCTATTTTCCATCGCATTTTGAACGATATAAGCAAGAAGAAATCTTCGGTGATGTCTGCGCATCTAAACACTCACTTTACCCACATTCCAGCTTAATATTTTTATTTGAAACAGTAGTGCTCTTAATGCTCTTCTGCTTGTAACATTGTAACCAATGTCAATTTCAATTTCATAAATGAGAAGGGGACTGTTGCTAAATGATTTAAAACTGCAAATCATCATAGTCATCGCTACATTCGGTTAAACCAAGTGCTAAAGTGCAACACACTTTCGCGCTGTGAGTTGCATGTCGTTGTCTCCATGAACTTCCATCTTTGCTGAAACAATAACAGACTTCCTACTAGTTTTAGCTACACTAAACCCTACCATTTGTGCCTCACCTAGCCGACGAGCAATACGAGGATTCAAATATCTCTGAACTGGCAGCATTTCGCAGCTTTGAGCAGAATTTAAGAGGTTAAAATTAGCTGCTCACAGGTTTTGGTTTGTTTTGGCTTGTGGCGTATAACTTCCCAAGCAACTCGCCCTATGGGAGACGCAGTAGGACAGGGCACCGGAAATTTCAGCCACTAGAAATCCCTCATACTTGAGGATAGCAATGGAGCGCCCTAACCAGTAGCTCCATCACCACGACGCGGCTGTTTACAGATTTTGTCCATTATCGTTGTTCACTGAAAAACCAGATGCCTTCCTTTGATAAGTGACAATTTAGTACACCGCCGTACTTCTCGAAGACCATATTCGCAGCAGAACTAGAACTTAGCTGATATTCTGGCAACCACATTCTGAGTACCCTCCAGAAAAATGTCCAATTATATAGTGCAATATTGAGCTAGTTTCTCTGCACGCATGACGAAATACACAGCTGAACAGGAAACAATGAACAAAACGGAGAATAACGGTAAGTTTTATTTTGTTTTGAAAAATTTATTATCTGCAATTTTATCTCTATTGAAAAATTTTCACACTTAACTCTGTACGAATACGGCATTTTCTAACTTATTGGTAAAATAAGAAATGGTGTCTCTGGAAGGCTGCCACGGTACACGTACACGACGCGGGAATTCGATAGGTGATTTTTCACAGGAGCAGACTCTTTGAAATGCGTGTGTGCGTGCGTGCGTGTGTGTGTGTCAGGCACAATAAGGTACAAAGTTGTGCTCTTGTCAGCATTGAAAACAACCATATTGTCGATATTTTATAAATGCATATTATGCAAAGGAAACACAATTTGTAAGATTACTCAGAGGGAAAAGTTAACTTTCAGTAATAAATTTGACTTTCTAAACAAAGCGTGACGAAAGAGGAGGGGCTTTTGTTTTAAATTAGAACTGTTTGCAAAGACCTTCTAATTTGAATTACTTTTATGTAGTATATTTCTTGTCTGGGTAATATAGAAAGAGGCCTCAAAGATCCTGAGTTAATCAATTAACGCATCATGTCGTATACATAGCCGAGATTCAAGTGTCTCCCTTTCCTCCCTCTCTCAAACTTCTGCCCTTTATTCCAAATGGACAAACGGGTAAATTTTTTACTGCATTTGCTTAAGCAGCAAGACTGTTTATATTTTCCAGACCTGCCATACAGTATACATTCAGTGCTTCGCCGAAATACCATAAAGCAACCTCTCGGGCTAGACAGAAGACATATCTTGATTATCTTGATAAGTGAGGCCCTGCAAACCTCATTTGGGATGACCACCACCTGATTCTCGCGGTGAAATCAACACAGTGGAGAAGAGAAACAATTAACTAATCTCGTAGCCAAGACTTAAACCATTAACGGCATACAAAATTAGTCCATACAAGTAAATATTTCTTATAATCTTCATAGCAAGAAATCATAACTTTCCTACTTCCCCAAGGATACTAAACTGGGCTTGTTGATTCGTTTGCATTGTCGGAACAGCGTCAATAAAATGAGGATAAAACAAGAGAGGAAGGGACGAGAGCATATTCTCACTGCACAAGTTTTATTGTAAAGGTTAACTGAATATATGCAGCAAAAAAAAAGGGGGGGGGGGGGGACAAGAAAATAAAAAAAAAAAACGAGATGAAGCTACAATTGATGTGGGATAGAAGCAAGTCGAAAAAAAGCTTTCGAAAGTTTTCCTAAATATTATATGAAATGTATATCCCGGCCCCTTTTCGACAGAACGGTTGTGCTTCTCAAAGCAGCTAATCAGCCTACAGGGATATTTCGAAGTCAACCATATCTTCAAAGGAGGGCACAAGTGTGCTAATGACGCACCCATCAACTATGCAGAAAACGAGATTGTTTATTTTTAATGAGATGTGAAGTAGCCCTGAACGTGTACTGTCTTTTATGAGACTTCCTTTATCCTACATCATTCTTCACTTCAACTCCTTTTTTTTATATTTAGTTACTTGTTGCACAGAACATATTCCTTTAATCTTTCAAAATAAAAATTTATTTGTGACAAAGTGCCGGTACGTGTCCCTCCCTTTTTTATTTGCGCTACGTTCTCAACATTCTTTGAATGGGCCATTCCCGCTAAAATTCACTAAAACCATTTAGCAAGTGTTCACGGAGATTTTAATTGCAAGACGTAACTGGTTGTCTTATGGTAAAGAAATTCGCAAGGAAAACAGTGCAAAAACCACACACAGGACGCGGAAAGGTGAGACAAATACAGGTTATGATGATCAACTAACTAGTTCGTGGTGTGTTATTCATAGAAATTCGAAATTTGCTCGAAAATATGTTTGCCAGCTTTTTTTTCTTTTTTTTTAGGATGATTGCATTACCCTTGTTGAACTCACTAAACGACATCGTCATCGTTTATAACTCTTTTTATTACGCAAAATAAAGCAAATAACTAAGATACTAGAAGGTAAAGGTCATACAACAATTGTCGAAATATTCCGATGAAAAATGTTTTAATGGCAAAAGTAATATCGGAGCGTGTGAATACGTACCGTTTGAACCAGCCATATGAGAGTCGTAGGAATTATACGGAACAACTTCTGGTCCTATGTGGAGGAAATAATGAAACAGGCAGGTTGAAAGCAATTACTGGATTAGTTTTTAGAATCTAAAATAGGCAGTCTTCCTTGAGGTCCTCTATACCTTTCAAGAGCTCAGTAGGGTCTTCATATTTTGCTCTCCCGCTTAAACGTGCACAGAACCATCTAAAGCGTTCTCGTCTAAAATGACTATATTATGCATTTTCTACGTCTACAAAAGCAGCATCAGGGGCATCTAAATTACGAGAAAAACATTGCAGCTACTGTCAAGGAAATGATTCGAAATTTACGACAAGTTAATACGCAGAGCTATCCTCATCTTTACGGTGTCTTGTGTCTCGAACCTAGTGCAGTTACCATATCAATAACATATTCACATATACTCAGCAGCCTGCCGTAAATCCAGTCACCTGTGCAGATTCTTGCTAGTAAGATAATAGGCAGTCAGGGTGAGGTCTGGATAAACATCGGCTTTAATAGTACATTAGATTTTATGATTCCCTAGCTTTGGGGAGGTTTGCCTCTACTATTGTGTTACAAATACACGTGAATAGCCAATCCAGATGGCTTTCATTTATTTTCCCGTGAGAGCAGACACGAAAGTAAAGAAGAATTAAATTTAAAAATAGATAAAAAAAATACATGGCTTCTTCATGCGACAGCTTTAGGACCTGTCAGTGATGATAATGATGATGATGATGATGAGGATGATGACCTCAGACAATATGGCACATACCCATGGCGGGGGATTGGCCAGGGTGCATTGTAGATTGTAAATATATATGTTCAAGTACTGGAGTATTCAGATAAATATGGGTATTTAACAAGAATTTGGAAAAAATAAAAAGGAAATTGTCTATCAAGGATTTTCTTTAATTTCCTTAAGGTAGTGCCATAGGCCGGCTACACGTGCCTTCTTTAAAAGCCATATTGGCGGTGTTACAGAGAGCGCGCTTACTAATTTACAAGAAGACACCGGTTGAACAACACAGGTAAAAGTAAATGTTAAGCAAAGAGCAATTAATTTTGTCCTAAGCTGGAAAGGAAGCAAAGTTAGGAACCTTTTCAAAACATTGACCGGAGACACCTGTGCGGTCCATGTATTCAAACAGCTTGCTTGAAAAAAAAACTTTTTTCTGAGCTTATTATTATAAGAAAACACTGCGTCCAGTGCTTTCACTCATATTTATCATATCATTGTAAGTTAGATAGACGCAAATAAGCAACCGTTCTAGTAAGATTGGACGCAAGTCCTTTCTCAATGAAAGAAATTTAGTAGGCAATACTTTCCGTTACAAATACGCGTGAAAAGATTCTTCCCCTCCTACTATGTTGGAAAGATACAGCTCCTAGTTACCTACCTCTTTTGCGCACACATTGTTGGTGGTAACGTAGTTCATGAGCCCATTGAATTATCGCCACAGAAACGCATCAAAATGCACTGAACAAAGACTGAACAAAAAGTGGAGTATGGTAGTATGCTTCAGAACGAGCACTCTCATCGTCGAGAAGACTACAAATTTTGTTACTGTAATCAGAAGCAGAAAGAAATCTGTGGAAAAGTATTGCACTATTTCCGCGGCCAAATAAAACCATGAGGACGACATTTTTTTTTTTTTTCGCAACGTTGTTTCATCTAATAAACACGCAGATTGGAGTCTGCTCAGTGGCACACGACTTCCAGTGCGAGTTGAAGAGAACAAGAAGTCAAGGTGTCCCAGGAGCGTTTTATGTCGACAGTAGTAAGAAATGATAACAAAATTTACTTTTCCGCAATTTTTGGATTCGCTCCAGATTTCTCTTCTGCACGTTCAAAGTGCTATGCTCTTAAAAGCTTGCAGTTTTCGGTCATTCGAAAGACGCACAAATGGTATGTCTTTCTTTGGGGTATGATTTACCAGTGACAGTCGACAATAAGTCCTTTATACTCACCAGTGGGTTCTCCACCTTTCCATAAATTCTGATCACCATCCTGGTTACCTGCAAATTAAAAACCGAAATAAAATTGATCCGCTCATTCTTCACCATGGACATCTGAACATTTATCTCATGTTCTGTAGAAATAGTAATTACAGGGCCTCTCTTACACACTATGCCTTTCTACGCAATGGCTTTAGAATGTAGTGGTTTCCATGTACTACTTTTGTTTTGTTCCCTCAAGGCAGTGTCTGTGGAAGCTTACAAGTGCCTGCGGTTAAAGCCATATTGCCTACAGTCCAGCTATCACATTCAATAAATGCCAAAGAAGATGCGGTTGTACATATCTGAAAATATTTATTATTCAACTATCATTAGGCTAATTTTTCTCCTCATCACGAGGCAGATATATGGCAGTTTTCAAAATTTTAATAATGAGTAGGTTTGCTGTGAATGCGCACAAAGTGTTTCACTGGAAAAAAAGAACAATCTTTCGGAGCTATTACCATACGAACACACTGCATCCAGAAAATAGCAGTTGTTTAACATTTGTTGAAATGGGATAGCATCAAATGCCTACTTCTTCGGGTACCTCGTCGCCTACAATGTCGGCCTTGAGGGCTTTGGGAATTAAAATTGTCGGACATGGATCTCGCCGATAATAACTCTCGGGTGATATGGACGAGAACTAATTCCCCTATGCTGTATGTTGTGTAACGATGTCACGCAGTGTCACAAAGTTTGGAAGGTTTGTCAACTCGCGTCGCCCGAATGAGGTAGAATGGTTGGGATAGGAACCAACCTTGTGGTGTTCATTGTTCATTGATGCCTAATCATGGACGCTACTCTTTGGAAGTGTACATACGTTCTTATGGCATCGTTAAAGCTAGACTTTTTAATAATTATAAGTGATCGGTTACGATCGTGGCTGCCGGAACAGGAAACTGCATGACCCGTCACCTAAATACCAGGTCGGTACATAATTTCGGCTATCTTCATATCTTATCTCTTCTATGTACGTGATATTGCTGCTGTCGAATAATCGAAGACCTGAGAGACGAAGTGTGTATACGTATGGCGCGTGCTCACGGCCCTAATCCTAATTAGCTTTTTGTGTTCTGACGTCCTGTACGCCCTGGTCTTGTCTCTCGCTCGGTGTGAGTGCATCAGTGTTCTGCGTGGTGTGAACACCTTCTGCCACGTAACGTCTTGGTGGAGGTACGGAGTTTCACATCCTCCGCGCACTGCCCTATTGCAGCAGGGATCTTTCCAGTGGTAGCTACATCGGCACTGCCACTATGACTCAACCCGGAGACTCGCGAAGCCCCACTGCCCCTACATTCATGGTCATAGCTCATCGCCGCTACCCCGACTTTTTCAGTGCCTCAGGTGATAACGTCGACAAATGGGTATCGATGTAGTAACTTGTCAGCACCCACAACAGGTGGCTGTAGATATCTATAGACCCTGTTCACTATCAGGCTTAGCAGGCGGCCGTGGTAGCAACCCTCTTTTGCGGAGACGCCATAACATTGGGCGGTTCGAAACTAAAAGTATGCTTCCAACATTCGGCTCCGGTCCACCAGCGTCCTCCCTGCTGCGCGCCGTTCATTTGTCGGATACTTGAGACGCCGTTTGGAACGCCGTCCAACCAGAGCTCGGATTTCACCGACGCCGTGTCATGATTCGCCGTAGGCCCTCTCTCTCTCTCTTTCTTTTCATCTCTCTCATGTTGCGTTGTGCGTGCCATGGTTGCCAGTGAAGCAGCAATGACGTCACGTGAATCCGCTCTATAGAAATATGGGGGAGGTCATACGGGATAGAAAATTCGTGCTACGCAAGAGGCAGAACCTCAAAGAGGATGGATTAGGAATAAAGGAGGACGGCGGCAGTTCGTGCTAAGCCACAAACAAATGCTAGGCGTAGGGGAAAGTGTAGCTACATCGGCATCGCCGCCATGACTCAACCCGAAGACTCGCGAAGCCCCACTATCTATATATTCATGGTCATGGCTTATCCCCGCGACCCGACTTTTCCGGTACCTCAGTTGCCTCAAGTGATAACGTTGCCATATCGGCCTCGATGTGGGAGCGTGTCAGCACCCACAAGAGGTGGCTGTAAATATTTATAAAAACACGGGGAAGCTCATCTGGGACAGAAAGTTCGTGCCACGCAAGAGGCAGAACCTGTAAGATTGTGAGTTAGGAATAAAGAAGGATGGCGGCAGTTCGTGCTAAGCCGCGAAGAAATACTAGTCGCAGGGGAAGGTGTTAAGGGCCTGCTTAAATGGTAGGGTAAGTAGGACAGGCTCCGGTATATAGAGTTGAAGAAAAAACTTTAGAGGAGTAGGTTTTGAAAGCAAACGAAAAGGTCTCCAAAGAAAACGAATGTTGGGGAAGAGCAGGCCACAGGAGATTAGTATGCGTTTTTAGGGTACTATGTTAGCCCTTTTAGAGGATGAAGAGAATATGGGCCACATGGAAGGCGATGCAAAAAACAATAAAAATGCTTCGAAGGGGAAAGTTGAAGAGGAGACTCGCAACAGATGACAGGTTGTTTGCGGGGCTCAATGGGTTCGGCGTTAAAGAGAGTGAGAAGAGAAGACGAAAGCAAGACAGCGCCGACATTTTTGTTAGAGACTGGAGAGCAACAGTGAAGTGAGTAACGCGTGAAGAGAGTGAAGACGCTTCAGAAAGAGAAGAATTCTCCAGATCACACGAATAGCCTACCGGTCTGCATCAGTGCAACTACTGCTCTCTCTAGATCGACCGCATTAGAGTTGAAGAAAAGCACAGTAGAACAAATTAAAACGTTTTTTGGGGTGGTAAGCTACGCAAGAACAACGCTGTGTAATAGCTTCGTTAGTAGATGCCAACATGCGGAAGTGTATTCTTTAAGCTTGATAATGGCACAACATTGCAAATAAAAACTTTAGAGCGATATTTACATATATGATTTGTTTTTACTCTGCAAGTGAAGTATTCAGATATGTGGCGCAAAAAACACAAACACAAGAGAAGATACACAACACACGCGCACACTACCAACTGTAGTTAGAATTTACACGTTATGAATGTCTACATTATCCGTAACTATATATTCTTTATAATGGTTCGGAGGCTTTGCGGCGTAAATGATGCACAAATTTGATTGGGTCTTCCGAAGAACGCCCACCAAAACTAACTTTTTTCTGAGCCCAACATTATTCTTTGCAGCCTTCAAGGATACTAGTAGTCGCATGCTGTTTTCCCTGATGAGATGATTAAAAATACAAACTCGTTATTTTGCCCCATCGGTATCGCCGAGAGAATATCAGGGTTACGCTAGTGTTTGACGCTGCCATGATTAGTAGTGTTTCTTATTCGCGAGCAGAAACAGTTCTTAACTGCGACGATCTTTCATCAAGTGCCCTGCATTTGTATTTAGAAATAGATTAGACTTTTTGCATCAATGCGGCTGTGGCCTGGAATCTTTGAAATTGCGCAATAATGTTGCGTGCTTATTCCCACATGACTTTCGCTAAAAATAAAAAGGAAAGGCAGCAGAGGGCTCGAGAAGAAAACTTTCTTCGGACAAAGCTTGGAATCAGAAATTAAAAAAAAAGAAAAGATTTTCTGCAATACTTTGTTCAGCCTGTGTTTATGCACATGTTGCTTCGTGCCATAATCGGAGAAACATGATCAAGTACATTACGTAATCACCAATAGACTCTACACATGACCGCGTTTTCCAATCACCATCTTGTGATATTTAAAATAGAAGGCAGAGACAAAGTTGTTGCCTCTAAGCTCTTCGTGTGCATGCCCGAAGTTCATTGCGGCACTGTGACAAGGACAAATTTTTTATGCTCAAGCACTATTGTATCATTAGATGATTTTGGCGGCTTTATGTAGCCGTTTGTGTCAATGCAACCGGGTTCTGTGTTTGGGCGCTTTGACATGTCTGCGCACGAGGCATCCTTTTAGCTAGTTTAGTTTCCTTTTGTATTTTTTCTCTCGGGCATTTAGAAGTCATTGCATGGATGCAATGACGGCATATTAAAACGCATAATTATCACATCTGCTCTTGTGACTTGATTAGAGGGAAGAATTTTAATAGGGTGGCGCATGTATGTCCAGACCACAGACAAATTCTCTCACTGCCGTGAAATGTTACTCCAGTACGTGCGTGTGTGCGCATTCCGTCCGTGCACGTCCTATTTTATGCTCGACACTACCTCCATTACTTTATCAATAATATATACTGTATCCACGCAATTAAAAAAATGGAGGTTGTCCATAGTTCTTTTGCCATGTTCAGCATTAAGAACGGCAGCGATCGCGTTATGATCTGCTCTGCTATACACCAGCGCAGTGCGGTATGATTCGTGAAACGAGCTGCATACGCGCATGATGTGCAGGTTTTTACGCTTACTCCCGGTACTCATACTTACGAAAAAGCTTTAGTTCTTTGAAGAAGAAGGTAGGTTTCTTGGTGGTTATATGAGATGAAGTCAGGCGATCTAATTATTTTATTAGAAGGCAAGCAATCAAAACTTCCGGAGCTCTAACTACGGAGGCCGCGCTAATCACCCACCCAGTAATGGCACGTTGATGTCAATATTGGGCCCTGTCAAGGGACAGAGGGTAGCGACATACTGCAATATTCGGGCAATGCTTTGCAGTGTCTAAGTAGGTCAGCAGCTGAATGTATCTTCATTAGAACGTTATTGCAGGAATACTCATCAGAATTTTAACTGCACTGTATTGAAATCAATAATAATAAGAAACAATATCAAACACGGGGAATAGATGTAATAATTCACAAAACCTATTCAAAAATTTCTTTAAACTGCTATATGATGCCTTTAACCGCAGAACCATTTTCAGTTGTACATTATTTCAACCGTTCTTCAATGTATGGAACATTGTAGTAACACGTATCCTTAAGTGACACCACGCCACGAGTCAGCGAGGTTAGCCACGAAAGCAGAGCAAATATGAGGTTGGAGGCTTCGAAAGAATGAGAGACCTTGACTGCATATGCGATATTCGCGAAGAATGGTCGTCTCTTTGATAACCGTGTTGTTTTCCACATTGAGTGAAAGCCTTTTTTCTGAAGCTCTTTAACGAGGGGGGGGGGGGGGGACGGGGGGGGGGGTCATAAAAAGGCTATCTGTTCACTTTCTCTATAAATATATACAAAAGAAACCCTGTGCGGTTATTTAATACACACCGAAAGCGTGTTCAGTCAACGTTACAAAAGTTTGTGGCTTCCTGGGTACAATAAATGCGTTATAGTGCTCAGAAGTGTTCAATAGGTGTCAATTATTAAATAAATTCTGGAGAGCACTGAAAACTCTGCACTGGAGAAATGCGTAAGCCTGACCGTTGCTGTCTTGTCCGCGAGAATCAGCGAATGACAGATACCGTGCCTTTCCTTCCCTGTAAACCAATTATAGAATGCCGATGAAATTTGATGCGTTCAATAGTTCGACAATGCGACAATGGTTGTGTTCGACAAGGGGCGCGCCATGTACCCTGTGCGGCAGCAACGCACAGGCTTTCACATTTCTGCATTGCAGATTCTGCAGGGCTCTCAGAAATTTATAATGGCTAAAATGTAATTTTCAGCTAGGTCGCAAGCTCTAGTACGCGGCTATATCTTCTTTCAGCATTGGAGAAGGTACGTTGCAACTTTAGGTGCCCTTAAGCCTCCCGAGGTGGATTGATGCTATGCTCAAGCACAACTTCCGGACTTCTGCTCAAATAAAGAAAGGCTTCGAATCTAATTGAGCTTTATTTTCATGAAAATAAACAAAATACTACATACTGCATCCACCCGTGGCTTTTGAATACAGAGTACGGAGGCATCGAGACAAATATTTCCCTTGCACTCGAGACTGGAACGCAACGCGGCTTAATGAGTCCGTGCGGGTATTAGAAGGAAACCAAATATTGTCAGTGCACCAAACAGCGATGCAGTACATTATTCGTAAAGGCGAAATTGCGCCCATGTCCTCTCTGGTGTTTCATTTGATAGCACAGTTGTGACTTCATTGACGTCGTGCACAAAATACAATGCACAAAGGACCAGTCAGTGAGAGAATAAGGGAACGACAGCATCACGTGTTTATAAATTGTAGGGGCTGTCTCTTTAGATTTCATCAGATGAGCTCCGAATATATATAAAAGGATGAATTCATGGATGTGTTGACATTAGGATATTTCTTTTAAATTAGTGTAGTTGAAGGGACCAGGGACAGATACCGAAAATTGCTATAGGGACGCATCCACGAGAGATGTTAATCCGTGCCGAGGTATGCAACAAATGAAGGCCGTGGTCACAGCACTGCCAGCGAACTGGGATAGGCACTACCTTACTATGCGCATTGTTAGGAAAGATACTAACTTGCTCGTCAGAGGTCTGCAGAACTGGCATTGCAGCATGCATTTAGGCACAGACGTTGATGGCTTGGTTCTGACTCACGATCTGTGAGCATTTGTTAAATGTGTAGCGATAGAGCTTGATAAGGCAGCGGCAAATGAAGTAACTGCCTTTTTTAGTTGATACTTCGGGCCATAAGCAACCACTGGTAAAATTAGTTCTTTTAGCAGCCACAGCTTGTATTCTATTTTGTTCACCGATATGCTACGTCCTCACCCATTAAACCGAAGATTCCAAATTCTTGTAATGGTATCAAAGATTTCAGTTGCCCACACTGGAATATTCGTCGAAGCCTACTAGTTCGGAAAAAGATACCTTGTCATGGCCGTTATTTCAGCGATTGCCTTCAAATATTTTAACTTATGTACAAAAAAAAGGAAATATCCGATTTTGCGGCGGCCAAGCCAGCCAGCAAGCGAAAATACTGCAGCTCGCAGCGTCAGCATGTCTTTTTAGAGGAGGCAGTGGAACCACTGTCCTCGGTGAGTTTCGCGCTGCATTATATATAGGAAGTAAGGCTCGCATTGTTTATAATTTCCTATTTTTCTAGAAACTCATCGCGTTATTGTGACAATTACTGAGAAAAAAGCATGCGCGTCAAAAGAATGATCAAGAGACTCGGCACGTTGAAAATTTTCATTGAATATTAAATGCAATGAGACATAAATAGCCTCACCCTCGTTTAACAATCTTCTTATTATGAAGTTTTAAACGCGGCCACGTTGCAAATTTTTTTCGTACGAGCCCACAGTAGTAAACATGGGTCAACACGACTAACAAAGGGTTGATGTCGTGCCACCTTTTTAAGTCATACTCCTTCTTATTGTTTAATTTTGTGTAATTAATGCAAGCATGTGTATTTGTGAAGTTCGTTTTATTTGAACGTGAAGAATTGATACCAATTTATTGTGTATTTGTACGAAAAAGCTCTCGGCTGTCAATTACGCACGAAGACAAAGTGAAAAATATTATTTCCTCTCTTCCTGGAAAGGGTATTTTTGTTGTTTGGCCACTTTGAGCGACGAGTGTAGCCTTGCGACTGGAATCTATGGCCACGTGTCAGAAATCGATTAAATAGTTTGTTTCGTCTTATCTTTATTTTACCACCACCGACCAGATGTTCAAGAAGCGTTTCAATTAAAATGTAGCATGCTCTATGGGCGACATCGACCCTAACTTAGGTCTTTCAGGATGGCTAACAAATACGTCGAAACCGTGATTAGGCGTGACCTTCGCCCTAGCTAATGATGTCGCAGATAACCGATTGGTGGATACCTTAGGAGTTTTATTTTCGTAGCAGCAGGTATCGGTTTTGCTCCAGACACCTACAGCCCCAGGAAGGCCTCGAATCGTGCAACTCTAACCCAGTCGTGAACCCAATTGCGTTCGCGTGCAGAAAGTGTAAAGCTAAACCACGGACGATGGCTAAGGTAATGTCATTGCACTGACGTATGGAGAACAGGCAATTTTGTTAGGTACTGACGTTAGTTACTAACATTAAGTCTTCATGAGTAGTGCTATTAACTAGTACCATGGTGTAGGGCTAAATAATAGCACTTATTGGAGGCTCTGTAGTATACAAAATAGTACTGCTTCTTAGGAGGACAGAAAAGTAGTGAGTTAGCGTTTTGAACTTAGATTGCGTGTTTATGTAATCTGTGGCTGCTGCCTGTTCAATGGTATGGCGATCGCATATACCTTCAAAACTATCCCAGTGAACGTTCGCTGCAACCTTGCGGGTGATGTCAGAACCCTGAAGAAGCCCTAACGGAGCCCCTTCAACTTGGCTATGTGACCTGGTCTTGTAACACCACAATGTGACCAAGTGTTGCGCCACGGCACCTGCCAGGTGCAACCTGTCAACAATTTGGGAACTCGACTAAGAAATTCGGTGATCGAGAAGTTGATTAGTTTCATGAGCTCATAAAACCTGGACGAGAAGTGGATGTATGCTGTCAGAGATCCCGTGACCTCTCGCGACCAATTCGACAGCGCCACCTATTTGACGGAATGCGTACTGTATTGCCATCTCATAAAAACTTTTTTTTTATTTCGCTGGGGCAACGGCTCACCAGATGGATTTGAATGACACTTAAGTCACTCCTTAAATGTATATTGCCGCAACATTACCTATTCCTACTACCTTCTGGGGCGGCAAATTGTGGTTATATTTGGTAAATATCTTTAATGTGGCTATATATCCAACAAAAATATGCTGTAATGCAATTTACTAAGCGCATATTATGGGCTGTTGCAGGGGGCTTTATATAATTGCGTTGAACAATCGTCTCTTAGTGGCATAGTGATGGTAGGAAGAAGGATCAGGAAACCTCTTTCCATTAATTGAATAATTTTATCATCCTTCATTACATAATTCTCTGATGTCCTGAAACATTAAATATCGTTCTTAAAAAGAATACGTTCTGAACAGCTGTGTTCGATAATGCTCCAAGCTAGAAACAGCGGATTAGCCGTTGGCTGATCCTACAAATGGAAGATCACCCACGGACTTGTATGAACCTGTCCTCCCTCGACTTCCTACCGGTAATGTTGTTCTCACTACATTTTATTTGCATGCGTACCTCAAATACGCGGTACCACTCTCCTGACTTCCGCGACGCAAACACCCAGATTTTGGACACTGGGGAACTATTTGCAATCTCCAGCACCAAATAAGTCATGTTTGGATGGCTACTTACGTCAACAGTTTGAAAAATGAGAAGCTAGTTGAAAAAGCTTAGTTCCTTGTCAAAGGTGTAAAGTGCATAGTTTTTGATTCGAAGAACAAAAACACCAATATTAAGCTGCTTTAATGGGCTCGCTTGCTAGAGGTAGTGCAGAAGGATCGTAGAAGCCCTGTAGCCTTTTGGAACTGTTCAGACTGGGGAGCGTAAGGAGTGGCGATGTCCACAGAAGGAGGATATGGAAGCAGGAAATAAATCTCACTGATTCAGCGACGGAGCCTCCGAAAATACAATCCATACCATTAACGTGTTTAGAGTACAGGCGTTAGTTCTGTTTCTAGGATGACCACGTTCGGCACCAGAGACGCAAGCCTCGGTGCACACAGTGCTGACAATATAGGCACACAATGGAAAGTGTCGCTATGATCGAGCTATGCTGACAAGTTGCGCCAGGGTCCAGGAACGCTTGCGGATGTTACTTATTGTGGACGTAACGGATGTTGTGGACGCTTTACTCTCAACTTAGTCATGAGCTCTCAACTGACAGAGTGAAGTCCTCTCTGCTGTACAGCAGTGAAGGACAACCTGCAAAGAGACTAGCTTTTAGGTAGAGCGTCTTCGGAGACAAAACGACGGGACCCCTTCGGCTGAGCTAGCCGCTCACACTCTAGCGCCTGAAGAGCAAAAGCTCGCTGTAGATGAATAGTTGTACGGTCCTCCCGTAAAGGTATCTGATAAAGCTAGTAGCCCCGTCGGTGATGTCTGCTCGTCGCAAGAGTGCAGCCGACACCACCGAGATTTTAACAAGGCCTTCTCACCTTCTCTCCCATCAGCGAACGTCATGACAAGCGGATGAGCGATAAAGAATCAGCCACTGAATCTGCGCGTACAGGCTTGGGTAATAGGGCGAGGTGGCATCATGTGACTCGACACATATTCGCGCTCGCACCTTCATTTGCTGGTACTTTATCGCCATCCGCCTGTCGTGACGTAGGCTGCTGGGGTGCGCAGGCCTTGCCAAGATCTCGGTGGCGACGGTGCAGCAGGGTGCCGAGCGGAGTGGCCGCCTCTAATGGGTTCTTTGCTTTGTCGGCTATCGGATTGGTTGCCAGCGACGTGATATGATCGGCTTCATGGTCCGATTCGCCGTATCGGAAGAGGTACAGGCAGTGTACGACAGCCAGTCATGGGCAGTATCAAAGATACATGTACCTTCGATACTATCTTTAGATACATTTTGTGTATCCGTATTAGGTATCGTGTGCGGAAAATGAAAGTATCGGAGTATCGGTATCGAAAATACATTTTTAAAGTATCTTGTATTGTGAAGATACTCGATGCTATATAAAGCTTCAAATAATGAAACCGCTGTGAGACTTTGGGCTGACGGCGCTCGCTCAGACGGTAGTACAGGACCGTATAGACAGTGCGGCTTCGCCTGAGTTCCCTACAAATGCCCCGCCCCTGAGCGTCAACCACATTCCCAGATTTCCTTTCTTTAAAACTGAAGGATGCAATGGTAAATAGGTTCTCGCGAGGTGCTTTACTCTGAGCACCGAGTGCGTACCACAAAGCTGCTAAGCCTTCAACAGACATACAAATATATATGAAAAAAAAAACGGAAATACAAGCCAAACAAAAAATAGTGATCACGCACATGGCTGTACCCTCCCTTCCCACCCTTTGCCATCCGCCCCCCGTCTCTGCGGCGTTTGATTATCGTCAAGCAGTGCCCTCAGGGTGCTGTCAGATGCATTAGCTTATGCACAACCCAAACCCCATGGGCTCCGCGTGCCGTCTTTGCTTGGCGGCAAGAACACAAGCTTCTGAGGCCTCAGTCCACCACGATGCATTCGGCTAACCACGTTCTTGTAGTTGCGGCGTTTGACGGAAAGCAAATCCATTCTTTGTAACTGCACAGGGAACAGGCATCCACTAGACGTTTTTCCTGGAAAAAATATTACGTCCAAAATTTTATGAAATGAACATGAAATCTATGAATGCAATTTTACAGCAAAGTTCGAATAACAAATTATGCGCTGTCAAACAATTTTCTTGATAAAAACATTTGAGCAAACCTTGAATAACTTGTCCCTAGCTTAAAAAAACATTAGTTTTTGAAATATGAGAATTGATTGACACCCTATTAGCCACTTTCTGTTAAAAAAAATACATATTTTATCTACAACCAGCCGTATAGTTCTCCATCGACGCAAGTTAACCTCGAGTTTCCTAACTACCTCCAGGATGCTTGAGGCAATGCGGCAATGGTTCACTCTTACACGCTGATAAAAGGTGTCTTCATCTAACATAACACTGCGGTGTGCTCTTGTGAGTATCTAGAGAGGTTTTACTTATTTGCGTCGCTTTTAGCACGCCCACGTCGCGCTTTTTCCGGACTAAATAATGTTCAGCCATTTTGTTTTCTTGTTTCCCTTCTAGGTTTTAACAATATGCAGAGCTTCAAAAGTTTGTCATCGCACTAATGGCAATATAATTGCTCAGTTCTCCAAATGCACGCAGGTTGCACCTTTGTATTTGTATGTATAGCCAAGTGCTCACATGTCGGTTCGCATGAAGAGCATTAGTTTAAAGAAATATTTCGCTAGGCTGCTTGTGGAAGCAATCGCTTAACTGTAGCCATGGTGTCATTGTGAAGTTCTTACAAGTAGCTGCCCAAGCAATAACTCCGTGCTGGCGTATTCGTTAAGCCCTTTCAGCAAACCTACGCTATGGGAATGCTCTAACAATTCCAGAAACCACGGTAAATTATCTTAGTGCCGCTAATCGTATTACCATGATTATTAAATTAGGATTTCAGTGATGCATCGAAGTACCGACGATAGAGTATCGAAACTCGATTGCGATCCTGTATCTTGTATTGGCATCGGAAATACAATTTTTCATAGTATCGAGTATTGGTATCTGCCCAGCCCTGAAGATAGCGTACCTTTGAAGCGTCCTGCATAGAAGGAGGTATAATTGTGGCGGTGAGGTGTGTTTATAGCATCCCATGTAGTGGCCGCAGAAGAGTAAATTCAAAAAGAAGGGCTGTGTCTGCCCTATAGGCAGGCGATATGTCGCTGTGGACACTGTTTTGCCTGTGTATGACACCACAGTTCATTCACAGATGGGGTATTTCATTAAACTGAAGGATTTTTTTTTTTTGTGTGTGTGTGTGTGTGCTGGTAAGGCTTCTAACTTTCACAATATTACGCAAACATGGTGGCTGAAAATTGTCATTTTCAACTTAAACTGGACATCAAAACGTCGCACGAGTGCCTTTGTTTTTATGAAGGTGCGAAAAGTTTTTGTGCACCAGGAAGTTGTGCGACGTACGATACCCACCTTAGATCTTGTTGTTGGTCCCATTTACCTAGAACACAGTGTGGTTTCGTGAATCATCCCTTCACCTTAGAACAGTGAAGCAGTGCCAAAAAAAAAAAAATCCTCACTGGCGTCTTTTCACCGTAGGAAAAAAAATAGTCAACATTGAAATTATTGTTTTGTTCTCTTCACTACCACTCTACATGGGAGACCATCCTATCACAGTTCACACCATCCTCGATGGATCAGTTTCTACGTAGCGCTAGCGGTATAGCAGGACGGCCCAGGCCCACCTTTATGGTAGAAGTTGGGATGGCCGAACACTATAAATCATAGATTAAATTTATTATAAATACCTAAAATGTGCAACTTTAAATACCCTTCGACGCAGCCTGCTGTGGAGCACCGTATTAGAAATTCGAAGGGTGTGAGTTCGATCCCATTGGCAGATCTGGTTGTTTTCCGTCCGCTTCTATCCGATTACTTTCACAAATAAGTATTACATCACATTCGTCGAAAAAAAGATCCCATATACTTTCCTTTGCATAATGAGTGCCGACTCCTTCTTTTTGCATCTGCTATCAAAGCCCCTCAACCTGCCTGTATTTGTTTGTCTGTGTGAGCTTCATAAGTATTCATTACAATATTTTCATCGACAACCGATGGTCATTTCGGTTCACTACTCATTCTTCCTGGCATCAGCCTAAATAAAATTGAGCTCATACTTCATCGATACATTCCTGGTCATTTTTGTACAGGCTTTTTAATGAAACCTCTACGGAATCGACCACTTCAGACTCCAAGCTTTTCATAGCGTTAAAAAACATCGGACGCTTAAATTCCTGTTTAGGGTTGTTAATTGTTCCCGCGTGCGGCTGCCCTCGTGGAATGATCTTCCGCCTGTGTTATACTTTTCTTTCGCTTAGTTACAGACCCACAATATAATTTACTCCTCTGTTATTAAATACGTACTCATTAACGTGCATTCGTAAGCAACTAGGGTGTGTGGAAACCATACGACACGCTTTTACCAAGTCGTACGAACAACTCTTCACAGGCTTGTCTGATCTAGATCCAATGATCCCCTACGGTTCATATCTCGCCTTGCCGTGGTAGCTCTTGCAAACTCAGCCATAACGTATGGTCTCGTTACTACTCAAAACCTGCTAACCATTTAGTGAACGGCCATAAAACATGCCGAATAATACCTGCAAGAGACTTTATTGTTCTTTTTTGTTCACAATACCTGCGTGCACAACGCCAATCTGTCTGAAAAATGGCGTTTTTAACGGTGTCGCAATAAATTTACAGTGCTTTTGTGGGTACTCTTGACGCAGTGTGCAACTGGAAACCACGACCAAATCTGATGTTTTCAACGCAGCAAACGTGAACCTTGCTTGAGAAGGAATCAGAATTTACTTTCCTCCACTAAGCCACATCAAGTTATTGAAGCCGTTACGGGTGCTAAACAAGTGGATTTGTGATAATGAAAAAGAAGAAATAAAGAAGTGGAATTCTTGCAGCTCTAGAGGTGATCATCATTCTCCAATTTCTAGAATAATGTCTTGAATAGTGCAGTTTTTCGCAGCCAGCGCGAAAAATACTTGCCTTGAAGTGACACGTGCCGATTTAGGGAAATTAAATATGTGTGGAGAAAAATTGTGCATTTTGCGCAAATGTTCTAAATGAGAAGCGTTGATGAAAAACATCTCATAAGACAATTAAAGTAGAGCTTATTTACGCATTAAAAAGGCAATTAGCCACGGAAATTTTAAAATTCACATTTTCCGGAAATGGCATTGTTTACTGAAAAGCTGAAAGACTTCTAGGAAAAATTGACTTCTGTGACTTTGTTCACTTTCATCTTTTGTCAACTTTTGTCACTTTATTGAGTTGAAAAAGACTGTGTCGTATACACAATATGTAAATAAAGTAAACGGCAGTTTTTAGCAACAAAAAAGGCAACAATTTACTCCGGGATTCGAGCGAACACACCGGTTGCTAACAAATTGGCCGGGAGCGTCATGTGGTCATTAACAGACCTTAAGCTGATGCCGAGGATGTTCCCGCCTGTGCGTTTATTTAGGTTACGTGAAAACTGGAATAAAAATTATTGATTATTCGAGCAGCGTTGAACAGCTTGGACGGGTGCCGCCTTTCTTCGAGCCACTAGTGATTCCAGAAAACGGCGTGAGCAACAAGACTATGAAGTTTCTCCAGAGCGAATGGAAGGCTCCATATTTGCGCGTGTCGGAAATCAGTACCAGAGTAGGACTCTCGCGGCGTTTTGGTTAGTTTTGGTTAATCCCAAATACTGCACAAGTGACTGTGGTTTAATTAAAATGGACGAAGGAAATAGTTTTTTTACTATTTGTGTTCAACATTTATGGTTATATCTTTAGTTTCAAATAATTATTTTTTATTTGATGCGCGCAGTGCAACAAATTTGGTATATTTATGTGTTTCCATGTTAGCTTGCACACTTCAGTATAACTTTGCAAAGGGGGAACTGTTCTATGTGCTACGTGGATGAACAAATATAATCCCTTCGAGTAGAACACAACTAAATGCCATTGTATGTTCGTTAAAGGTCCTTGTGATTAGCGGCTTATCACTTTTAATGTGCATGGTCTTATCCGCCTGAGGGAAGTTGCATTTATGGCATCTCCAGCAGCAATGCGCTTGTACCGCTGGTGTGTCAAGCGGTTGTAGAGAAAAAAAGAAAGCTGATGCTTTGTATCACCTGCTTTACAATCCACACATTGCAGCACCAGATTTCTGGCTGTTTCGCCAGGATGTAATGTATCCTCTTGAGTTAACTTCTGAAGAGTATGTGCTACATATCAGGTTGCGAATGCAGTGTGTTGGTGATGTAGTCAACAGATGCTACATTAACAGCTATGACATGGCAAGACTGGCGCACCGGTGCTATAACGTATTGCAACCGGTGAGCACTGAGTCGGAATATACGCACCGGTGGTAAAGAGTTCGATCCAAATTTCTGTCAATGCACAAGCATTACTATCTGCATTCTTGGATTTCAGGCGGGTGGCTTTGAAGCCTCATTAGAGCAATTCCACTCAAACATCTTGTAGGGCGCACTTGGGACCACTAAATTGCGATGAGGCAAAAGTCTCTTTTGCGCGGTTATCCGCAGCCCTCCACTATGTCACCTCTTTCTCTCTCTTTTTTTTTCACTCCTACCATCCTTATTTCTTTACGGCTCGGTTAAGGTGCCCGCGGAGGATTGTGACAGATACTGCGCCTTTTCTTCCCTGTAAACCAATCTGAAACGCCGCTGATGACTGCTGTACTACATCTACTTCTATGTGCTGTGTGGGGGGCGGCGTTCGAGGAATCGCCAAATGAAAGACGCCGCGCGGACGCCTGGATCGAACGCCCGGCGGAGTCAGCTTCGTATATGCGTGTGTGTGTTTGTGTGGACAACTTTTATTTCCACCAGAATGAAGGTCCCTACTCCCCACCCCCGGCACGCAGGCCTAGGGAACGGGGGCCGGGATCTCCGCGTTTAGAGGCAGGCAAAGAGGTCTTTGTTCCTTGTGGCTTCTTCCGCCAGGCGGATGGCTTGCTTCTGCAGAGTTGGGTTCCTCGCTCCGCAGAAGGGTTTCCCAGGCTTCTCGACAGTGCATTCAAGAGTACAGCCGACACCGCGAATAGCAGACGACACGGGGACGAGATCTTGTTGTGACGTCAGCGGCCAATGGTTGCCAGACCAGAAAGCAGTGTCCGATAATAAATATAAAAATTTATTTTAAAACTATCTACTGCACCGAATGAGCTCAAATTTCGAGAATTTATAATTTAACGTACATGCATGAGTGAAATGCAATAATCCGTTTATGCCCAATGTTAGCTGTCATGACCCTTTTAAGCAAATAGAAGCAACCAGAAGCAACCAACAGCAGCATGCGTGCTTTCGCATTATTCCAATGCAGATTCTGCAGTGCTCTTTAATTTTGTCTTTTGTTCGTGTGGTCGTACAGTTTGCTCAAAGGGTGAGAAGTTGCTACTAATCTCTTGGCGGCCAGGTGTGGGCATTCACCCGATAATAACGAAAGGAGAGGTAGTGTCGAAAGAATATTCAAAAAAGAGATATGTTCATTAGTTCTTTCTCGACATTGCAATCGAATGATGAGGGATGATGGCCTTTTTGATGCTTTTGAGGTCTTATGAATGCATGTAATACAATCTTTCAGGTGGTGAAATGTCATTTATGCAGTGCTGAAAGCTCAGGTGGCGGAGAAAACAATGTGATTACTGCATATTCCACATGCCTCATTCTCAGGTTGGCAGCAGTGACAGAATCTGTACCCATGGATTCACTGCGAATCTGTATTGAGGAAAAATGTCTGCGTCACTTAAAGCAGTAAGACAAAGATTCGGGGACACATAAAGCAGTACAGCCCAAATATTAGTTGTGTGTTCTGTCTTGAAACAGTGCATGTCACATGTTATTCAGGTTTATTCCAGGTAAAATGAGCGGAAGTTCTGTTGGTGCACTCGGACCGGCGCACGTCTCATATATGGCCAGACTGAAAGACCAAGTGCCGGCGAAGGATGCGTCTATCGCCTAGAAACTTCGTACGCAAAAGCGAAGTTCCGAGAATTGCTCTCAGAGGTCGCAGCAGCCGTCCATTCCACAGCATATCACGTGCTGTGACGTTATACAGACACACGCACGCTCCGGCGGCTGAATGTCAAGTTTGTAGGAGCCAGGTTACATTCGAAATTGCAGTGCATAGAGTGGATTTCGTGCCTTAAAACTTCAGAACCAGATCAAAGCATGCTTATGGAAACATAATATGTCCAACATTTACCTGATCAACGCGTCTCAAACAATATACATTGAATATTGCCAAGGAGACGAACCGTGAAAGGGGAATGAGACATTAGCTTCAACTTCCGCCTCTGTGGTTTAATGTGGAAAGCTGGTAGCGATATTCGCATAATGTATGCTTGAAGCAAAGCATACAACAAAGCTTGGCAAGATCCTAGATATTCTAATAAAATCACTATTTTACATCCTCCACTTATCCATGGCGAGGCGTTAATATGCCTGTATAATTCTGGAAGTCCCTGCAGCAACTGTGGAGAAGTTAGGGCGCTTGACTACTGTGCCAGGAGATGAGCGATCGAATCCCAGCCGTGGCGGTCACTTTTTTTATGGAGGCAAAACGCATGGTACAGGTGTGCTGTGCGATATCACTGCACGTTTCCCCAGGTAGTCAAAATTTCCGAAGGCCTCGACTACGGTCTCTCTCATAGCCTTAGTTGCTTTGGGACGTTAAACCCCATAAGCAACAATTGGGCAAGTTTAAATTTTGATACGAGGGCAATATGTTTGTAAATATCTTATCGCAGATAGAGAGAAATGGGTGTTTTCAGTTAAGAACGGTAATTGAGGTACCCCATAACCATTTTTGTTTCCAATAAAATTTTTATATGCGGTGGGCAAATGCCTCAACAGAAAGGAAGAAACCTTAGTTTTGCGAGATACGCAGTAGTTGTTTCGGAAAAAATTCGTTCGTCACCACCGGTGGAAAAAAACATTTTTGCCATTTAAAAAGTAGCGCGTTTGATGCCCTTCTGCTTGCACACTAACATTTCTTTGAGCATTATATTTACTCAGTTTTTTGTGCAACTTTTACTTTAAAGAGACCTATGAAAATATTTTTTCTTGGCTCACTGTTTTCAGCAAAAAGTCACAAACTCTGCTCCAGTAGCAACGCGCTGCAAGAAAGTCGATTTTCAATCATATACATTCCGGCGTAATGAATTAAGTCGTTGTCAATAAATCTTTTTGCTTTATTATGAAGGCTGTAGTCTTAATTTTAGGCATAATTTGAGACCCCAGACCGCTAGGTGTGTTCTTCACAACGCACCGAATTCGTCCAAATTTCGAGAACAATTTAAAAGAGAAAACTTTACTTTCAGTTAAAAAAAAAATACCATCATCCTATATTTTTGTTTAGGTCTCCTTCAAGGACCCTCAGTTCCTCAAAATCATCGGGGACTAAAAAGGTATTGCTTCATATTGTTTGAAATTATAAATATACTATAAAACTGAGCGCTAGTACTGAAAATTGTCAATATATAACCCCACGTTCAGCCACAATATAAATAATTTGTGCCATTAAAACGATTTTTCAGCATTAAACAGACGTTGTGCCTTATTGCTCAAAAACTTCGTAGGTCTGGGGTTATATGTTTGTTCTGCATTTACTTTGAAATTGCCCAAAATTAAAAAATATTAGAAATTGGAGAGCTTTTATTTTAATTTCAAAACATCACAACGTTCGATTTTCATTCAAACTGCTTAAAAACAATACTCACTTCATAAATATCAGGCACTAAAACGAATTGCACCCCCATGTTGAATTAAATATAAAAGTAAATATAAAACTGAGAGCATGGTTTCTTTACTACAGAATTACCTAGGCCCCTTCAGGAAAAGACGTAAGAGAATCGATTCATTATTTTCTTAATTTACTTACACGTTATCTCGTCCGCTATCCAAAACCTTCTGAGTACTTATAATGTTTTCTACTTGTTGGCTCTGTTTACAATAGCCTAAAGTGGAATAAATTCGCATTTTCTTGCCATCTCACGGAGAAACGTAACTGACGGTGTAGCTTGCACTCCATTCTGTGATTTTTCGTTTATTTTGCGGTGCAGTGAAATTCAATCTATCCCTTAATTAAAATATTTATTTCGTCGGTTATAGTAACAATTAACAATATTATATTTTTGAAGTAGATTTTCTTAAAGCGCACTTAAGTACGATCATAAGCAAATCACTTCGCAGCGTGATAGGTTTGATAGAATTATACGTATTTATGCCTCTAGCACGAATGAGCCGAGATGGAGAGTATTATTGTCGAAGAAGCTATCTAGCCCAGAGAAAAGGCGAGGCAAAACAAAGCGAACACGCCATCCACCTATCCTGCAAAGTCTCAAGCAAAATGCCAGACCCGAGGATTTGCAGCTTAGGTGGATGGCAGCTTCGCTTCATGTTGTCTGCCCTCGCCCCGCGGAGTTGTTGAGTGCGCCTCCCACTGATTATGAAGCGTCTTCGACTCAGCTGGTTTCAACAAAACTTTTGTTAGTTTCTTAAGTCCTGATTTTCTCTTTACAACCTCAACGTCGACATCGGCGTTTCTGCTACATGGGGCCCTTAACTATACCGCGTTAAAAGACAGTTATTGATTTACCCTGGCCCGGGTTGGCACCTCAAGTTGATGAGTTGAAGTCTATTACAGTCCGATTTTGTCAGTTCGCGCGAATAATGCCTAATTGAGTACCTTAAGTTTAGATCCGACCAGTCTCAGTGAAGAGAAATACTACACCTCGTAATAACACACACACACACACACACACACACACACACACACACACACAC
>JAJIZL010020567.1:4532-22951 GCA_023969395.1 Amblyomma maculatum | reverse complement strand
ATATTGGCAAACCATCAACGAGCACATTAACCTTGCTCTTTAACATGCGCACAAAAGGAGGAATAATAGGTAGCAGCGCACATTGTCCAGTGACCTCACCTCTATTGGCCACGCTGGCTAGTTTTCCTGCATGGGTGGCGGAGATCCGCGCCGTGGTGACGGGGAACGGCGCACACGAAATGAAGGAGGCGGTGTCACACTACGGTCAGACGCTGGGGAATGGCTGCACCTTTGCTTTGAAAACGACCACTCCGGAAGGGATGTTCTGGCCGATAGCTGTCAATGTAGGGCTGGACAGCGCGTCGGTGCAATGCCGTCGGGGGATTCCTGAACGATGAGCGCCAATTTCAGTAGCGGGAAATGTGACCCCCGACACCACACCGGTAGCACACGGAAATAGGCCGATCAAAAAGAGGTGCTTCATTGGACTCTTGCAAGGCAGGATGCGACGAATATTGAAATGTAGGTTCCGGGTTGACGTAACTTTCCTGCGGTAGGCGCGGTGTGCAGTTGGAGTAGGACCGAGGGTCTCTGCGCTTATAATAAAAAGACTGCCGGAAAATCTTGTTGGCCCTTGGTTGCGGGGTGTCCAGGGCTTCGCGGCAGGCGAAGTCGTAGCTGGTGTATAGCTGGACGTTGGTGGGCACGTACGTGCATGGGCTGGAAAAGCATATGCTTCATACGCGAAGCCAGAGGGCCGGGCAAGCAGCTCACGTCGTCAACTTTCATCCCTAACTATTTCACGAATGGCGCACAGGAGACTTTTCGATGCATATTCTATGACACTGGCTACGGTAGTGACATTTGCCAGCCGCCCAAACTTTGGTGTAATGCGGTGCATCTTGAGGGCCTCGAATATCCGGCAGTGTCGAATAACGTCGGTGACCGAAATCAAGTTGTCTTTGGCAATGAGGAAGTGGTAGACGTCTTCCGCAATGCCCTTGAGCAGATGGTCTACCTTGTCTTCCTTGGTCATCCGATTGTCGACGGCCTTGCATAATTTCAGTACTGCCTCGATGTACGTGGTGCAAGTCTCGCCTGCCGTCTGAGCTCTCTGAGAAAGTGTCTGCTCAGCCTGCCTCCTCTTTGTAGTCAGATCGCCAAAACATTCCTTGATAGCTTCCACAAAGCGCTCCCAAGTGGTCAGAGAGTCTTCGTGGTTCTCGTACCATATCAAGGCGGTCTGCGCTAAGAATAATACCACATTCGCTAGTTTCGCCACCGAATCCCAGCGGTTGAAGCGGCTCACACGTTCAAAGTGAGTGAGCCACTTATCAACATCTTCCCCTGCTTGACCGGCAAAAGTACGAGGCTCTCGAAGCGGTAGCGTCGCATTTGAGGCGGTAGGTAGTAAATCATCAGACGGGAACACAATGTTTCGCGTTGATGTTCGGGACTGCTCAGTTGTCTGTTCCATTCTCAGAGGAACGGGAGGAATACCAGCGAGGCGACGGCTCCGCAAAGGCCTCGCTGGCAGCGACCACAACGGGGTCGCTGCCAAATATGAGGATCGATAAGCATTTGTACTAAAGGTGGCGATCGCATACTCGTTCACTTCCTAGACGGTTAGCACCAGGCACTCTGAGACGGCGAAGGAGACATTAACCGTTTTAGCAATAACTATCACAATAGGCTGATACGATATTTCAGCGGCTCGAAAACCGCAGCTTTCATTTTTTCCTGAGTAGAAGGATATCAGTTCCTGCGGCTCGGATGTTGAGTTGAGTCGTTAATGTAGGAATGATATCAAGGGTAAAGTTACATGGATGCCGGCCCACTTCAGGAACACTTCAGGTTCCCCAGGGCACCGTCCTGGGGCCTCTGCTTTTTCCTATCTATATAAATGACTTACCATCTAACATACGCTCTAACATCCGGATGTTTGCAGATGACTGCGTTATTTACCGTCCTATAATTAATAGCAACGACCCCCAAGCTCTTCAGCTGGACATCGAAAGCGTAACAACCTAGTGCAATAATTGGTTAATGTCATTGAACACGAAGAAAACATCATTACTATCTTTCCATCATCGTCGCTCCCTGCCATCATCAAAATACTTTACCTCCAACACCGAAATCGTCGCTGTATCAACGTATAAATATCTAGGCATTTATTTAACCCGCGATCTAAATTGGTCCCATCATATAACGGAAGTAACAAACGATGCTAATCGCGTGCTCGGCTTTTTTCGGCGAACACTGCGCGCAACTCCTCCATCAGTTAAGTTACTAGCTTATCTAACATTTATTCGTCCCAAACTAGAGTATGCATGCGCTGTCTGGGATCCTTACCAAAATAACCTTTCCAGCATACTAGAAGCAACACAAAATCGTACGGCAAGATTCATATACTCGGCTTATTCCTATCATGTAAGTGTCACTGAACTAAAACAAAATGCTCACCTTACTAACTTAGCGCACAGACGCAAAATTGCTAGACTTTGCCTTTTTCACAAGTTTTACCATCACCCCGTGCTCAAGTCTGTCATCAGCCCCGCCCACCATACATCCAGCCGCACGCACCATGAAAAGATCGTTTACCCTCCACCTGCCCGGACATCTGCGCATCTGTCATCTTTTTTTGTTCGCACCCCACGGGACTGGAATGACTTGGCAAACACCGTCGTACTTCATTCCGGCCCATCAACCTTCAGATCATCCATCGAATGATTCATGTACTCGTCTACCACTCCCTCATGTAATACCCCTTAAATGGGGCCTTTGAGGTATCAATAAATAAAACGACGAGGCTCACGGAAAACCTCGAGGTTTCCTCAGCCCGAGCGATGGTCAAGCTGTTCCGGGGCGATTCACGTGATATGGGCCATCTTTTAATGACATTACGAATGACTACAAGCCGCGGTAGTGTTTACCAAGAACCAGATTAGATATTTCTGAATATAAAGGGGCACGTTTGGAGACGGTGCGAGAGGAGAGCATTCGTAAATTCTTGTATAGAAGACAGAAGCTATCTACAACGGCTGGGGCGGGAACGTAGGTGGGGCACTAGAGATTTGGAGACATACAGTCGTATCCTGTGAGACACAAAAAAAAATACGGCCCGGCTGCACCGTTAAAGAAAAAATTGCCTTGAGCAGGTGAAGGTCGTGTAGGCATGCTCGGACCCGGCAGTCTGAACAGCTCCTAGGTTGAGCTGTGATCACCATCTAGTACGGAATCGCCTACTAACACGCTTCGCGAAATAAAGTTTTCTATCCATTCAGTTATTCTCATGAAGCAGTGCTTCAGGCCTCGCTGAAGCAACTTATCTTTGCTACCACAAATTGTACGTGCTTTTACAATCCTCTCTTGTTCGGTCAAACTATGTGAATTTAGAACATGTAATTTCGACAGAGCGGAAGTGTTTCATATGTCCGATAAGGAGATTTCTGCTCAGCAACCGCCCCTTGCACGTCATCGTTGAACTCCCACAGCGCGGCTAGCTGAGTAGATTTAGTGCACCATTCCTGAAATAGCGAAGCTCAGATTTCACCTACGTTTCTGTGTGATGCTTACCTTGACCTTGAAATAAAATACTCTATGGCCACAAAGGGACTTCGATCTCACGTTGGTGCGAAAAAGGTCAGTTTCGTTGGTTGGAAATAAGCATCTGAAATAAAATTTCTAAATGAATGTCTTTGCATTGGACCGCAAACCAATTACCGTCGATGAATATCGCGCGTGTTTAACTACAAGGCATTGATGTTATTTCTCGTGTGGTGCTTTTCAAGACGCCATCTTCATCATACTGTCACGTGGTGGCGACAATGCGTTGGCAACAAATGAGGAGACTTGATCTTCGCAGGAATGAACTCTTTATTCTCTTTATTGGTCTGACCTGCGCCCGCAAAACAACTGAACAACTAGGCGGCAGCCATAGCAACAATCGTGCTCTACGGTCGCCTATGAATTCCCGTTCACATGTCAGCGCTCGATTGCTGTGGAGAAAGATCAAGATAAAACATCAACTGGTGACAAGTATACCCTGGAACACTGTAGAAACAAACGCGAATGGCTGGAATCTTTGAGATATATATATCTCGGCGCATCTTGTGCGAAAATGAAAATGATAAGGCTACGTCTCGCGACAAAAGAAATGAACAAAGAAAGGATACATTTTAGATTCTTGTTCTAGAATCGCAGCGATAAAACCGCATGTCGGGAGCTGTAGAAAAAGAAAAAATAACGCTTTGAGCAGTTCGCGGCAATATTTTGACCTTGCGAGACGAATCATGAAAAAACCTTTTTCTTAATCCCCTTGTAAGGTGTGTAATGCGATCGCAACATTTTTACGAAGCTACCAGTAATGTCCCCAGTAAAAACGTTCGGCGATATTTGCATGCACCCCGCTAGTCCTAGAAACCCAAGCATCGAACTAAAAACCATAACAAAACCCGCCATGCTAGTGCACCCCATTCGATTTCTGCCTGCCTATGCAAATTCGTATGTAACCTGTCACGCTCGTTTGCATCTAGCCAGAGTCATTGCTGAAAGCTTTAAAGCTTTTAGCAATATATTTCAATGGCGTATTTCTTTTGTACACAGATGAATTTATGCTAGTTCTAATGCGACAATGCGCCGCCGTGTGAGAGGTGAGTGTCATCTGTTTCACGCATACATTTTAAACCGGCATGCAAAATGGATAAAGTGCTTTGCAAAGAATGAAATTTATTTAGGTCAGTCTTCCCAACCCTCCATTCTCTGAATCTTAGTCATACGTTGTATCATTTTCTTCAGTCAGCTTTTCGCCTTTCTTCTCTTTGCCTTTATTCTTATTATTTCCCTTAGTGTGATGACTATTTCCATTCTTTCCACCAGTGTGTTCTGTAAAAGAAGGCGAAAAAAAAACTCGTCAAACAGACTCTGCTGCTCAAAACATTTATATCACACCTGTAGATGTAGTGCAGTTTTTCCACCGTAGGAATCAACTTCAGAAATAGTTGCAGGATATCTTATTTCACGAACACCAATGATACTTCCCCACATAATATAAATGCATTAATTTGGCTCTCGTTATTAGTGCACATATATAGGACTTGAGATGTCAGACTTGTGCTGTGCGGTGTCAGTGCACGTTAAAGAACCCTAGGTGGTCGAAATTTCTGGAGTCCCCCAATACGGCTTCTCTCATAGTCTGAGCTGCTTTGGGACATTAAAACCCCACCAACCAACCAACCAACCAACCAACCAACCAACCCACATTTAATGGGCACTTGAAATAATAGTTTTCAAGTGCAAATTTGCAAACCATATTTTCTCTTCTAATCAAGCAGATGGCCTGAGCAGGTACAAAAGAAATCTGGGGATTGAAATGATAATACGAGCATTCATCGCACGCAGTGTCTTTCAGCCACCGCAGATTGTGTTGTATTATTCAGGAAGCTTATAGCCTGATATATCAGATAATATAACCAGAGGAAAACCAACAGAAATTCTCAAGCTTTAAGTGCTCCGGGTGATCACTATAAGTTCCTTGTGTGATTAAGAAAAAAACGTGGAGCTCCGCTATTAATGGCCCCAAGCAACGCAGGTTAAAAGGTACGGTCTGCCAGCTTCCTTTACAGATGTTCATTAACGTACGTGCATACATTTTCCTAACAGCATATCAATAGTCTTAATTTTTGTCTCTATTGTCACAGATATAGTCTCCAGCATAATATTGACACCAATGTGAAGAGGACAATGAAGACAAGCAGAGAACGATAAAGTGCCCATATCGCTCTCTGTCTGGGCGTCACTGGACAACGCCGACACAGGTCCTCTGCGTTATCGGCTCTGCGGCCTTCACACGCCTTTTCGTTAACGTAACATCTGGTGCAAGTGCGCGGTAGATCTTTAATGTACCGGAATCCCCTTGAAGTCGCGACTCCAGCCAAGGACGAAAGGGTAGACATGCTTTTTCAGCAGAGCAGCCGGCGACTATCTGCTCAGTCTCCTGAATTTGGCCCTCTTTCTCACCTATGGTCGCCAAGCACACGCACTGTCACTGTGAATACACAAGAGCAGCTGCGATGTCCCGCTTCACCAGCGAGAACCGCCCCGTTTTCTTGGTCTTCCCCGTGAATACGCCGAAGACTGGCTAGACCAGTTCAACCTGGTGGCCACGTTGAATGCCTGGGGCGCTAGAGAGAAGGTTAGACATTTCTACATTGCCCTGAAGGACTCGGCGAGGACCTGGTATGTAACCCATGAATCTTGCCTGCAAACGTGAAACAAGTTGAAAGCGGAATTTCTGCAGACATTCGCTAGTATATTCCGCAAGAAATGCGGATCTTCATCTGCAGAATCGCACGCAGCACACAAACGAAAGTGTGATGGTGTATGCGGAGATGAAGTTCCTGTTCTGCAGTGCGGACCCAAACACTTCGGAAGAGCGGAAAGTGCAGTTATTGATTAAGGGTGTGAAGGAAAGGCTCTTCGCCGGCCTAGTTCGCAGTCCCCAAGCGACCATGGATGCTTTTGTCAAGGCAGCTACTTCCATCGAGAGAGCACATGACATGCGGGCCGGGCCGTACGAGCTCACGCCTGCGTCGATTCTGTCCAAATGTACCGAGGAAACCACCAGGTCATCAGGAGACTCACTGCGCTAGACTATTCGAGCTATTGTGCACGAAAAGTCGGCAAAACTCTTGCATAAGCCGTACAGCCGCAATTTTTATCGGTGGCTGATGTTCGCTAACAAGTGCTACAAGCATTTGGTGCCTCGCCGCTTCTCGCAGCTCCTCCACAGCCACAAACAATGAGTTACGGTGCCGTCGGAAGCCGTTTTATACTAGCACAAGCGCCACGTGAGGAAGCAGCTGTGCAGCAGCTCCCCGAATACCACCTTCTCAGTCGATTTCCGTACAGCGACTAATGCAACGCCGGACTGACGTCTGGCGAATCGCTGACTACCGGCTGCTGTGCTACTATTGTGGCGAATCTAGGCATGCCTGGCGCCACTGTTCGTACAAAGAGATGGGGCCTCGCGGGTTCCCTTTCGGTATTCTCTCTCCACTGCATGGAGAGCGCCCACGGGATATTGTCGATCACCTTTCTCACCCGAACTCAGTCCAGTGCCACCGATCATTTTCGCCCCGGCACTGCAATTCCCCCAAGCCTTGGAACCAGTCTCGAAGCCCCCGTAGGCGAAACTAGCCGCAGCAGCCTCTGGAGGTTGGCTGTTAGACGACGAAAGCTACAAGACCATCAACGACACAAGCCACTTCGTCTACGCCGATTAACTCGGAGACGACGACGACGATTACTGAGGCACACAAATTTACAAGCCGAAAAACCGACTAACCCCTTCGCAGCCCAAGTCAACGCAGCACTACTTCCCACTATCCATAAACAAACGGACTAACCGAACGTTTGAACAGGACAACTGCAGACATGCTTTCAATGTACGTTAACAATCAGCCGAAAATGTGGGACGAAGTCCTACCTTAGGTGACGATTGCGCATAATACAGCCACCCAAGAAACGACCAATGTGACGCCGTTTATCTTTGTTTATGGCCGCCAAGTAACCACAACACTCGACGCCATGCTGCCCCATGTCGATGCTCACCCAAACGACGACATTGCGTGCTTTTTTACAACGTGCCGAAGAAGAACGCGAAGTCGCTAACTTGCTCATCCGTGGCCAGCAGGTGCAGGATGCGCGACACTACAACCTGCGGCATTACGAGATTGAATATCAGACCGATGATCTTATCTCTGGATTTGGTCTCCAATCCGAAGACGCCTACAGCGAAAGGCTCTTTCGTTGCTATTTCGGTCCTTATCAAATTCTGCGCTGCGTTGTCGCTCTCAACTACGAAGTCGTTCCACACTAGGCCCCACAATCAAACCATCCCGCGCGCCCAGAGGTGGTCCATGTGGTTCACTTCAAACCGTATCACGCAAGGACCCTCCCTGTGCGCCCAATAATTTCCTCGAGCGTCCGGTCGATGCTTCCGCACAGGGGGAGCTATTGACGCCAGTATGAAGAGGACAATGAGGAAGAGCGGAAAATGATGAAGTGCCTATCTCATGCTTAGTCCGGGTGTCACTGGGCAACTCTGTCTCATTGGCTGTGCGGACTTCACACATCTTTTAGCTAATGTGACAATGTAGTGTTAGGCAATCAATTATATGAAATTCCTTAAGATAATGACACCAACCCCGGCCTTCAGCAAGCAGTACTAGCGTTCCCGCAGAGGAGAGGTGGGGAGTAGTGCGTCTAACACAAAATACACGTGATCTTGACGGCTGCATTCCAACATCAGCTTCCATTTCAAAAGCAAAACCCCAGCCGCCAGATCCTCTCATGCCAGCCATTGGTACCGTATCGCTATACTACACAACCCAACGATTTCCAACTACAACATGGCAGAGCCATGTTTGAGAGCTTTTGCTCACAACACCGCCGCCAATATAGCCGACGCTGGATTTTCTCGAGCGTGAGGCGTAAAGAGCTTTCGGACAAACTGCTAGGGCCCCTAATGAAAATATTCAATTGTACTGAGCATCACATTAATTAAGTGCGCTTTTTGCTGGAAGACTTTTATGCTCTAAAGAAGATTGCTAACGCACATTCAAGTGCCCATTTCCCAGGGTTTGCGATGTTGTGGACGGCGTTTTTAATGAGATGGCTAAAATGAAAGCTTGATGTCGATTCTCGCGCACGTGGAGAAAGGAAAGCTTAGAGAAATAATGGAACGAGTGAAAAGACACAGCAGGGATAAAAGACGTTTATACGGCACTAAAGACCGAGCGCGCAGAATGATGAGTAATGATTGCAGGGGCGCGGTGCGCATTAAGTCCAACGAAAGTAAACGTAGTTTGAGTAGGAAAAGATAAAATCATATTTAAGGGGTTGGGGTAGTACGACAGGCTTGAGTATTTAGAGCATGGTAGAAAACTTTAGAGAAAGAGGGATTGAAACAAACTGAAAGTTTTTCAATCAAAAGGAACGAACGGGATAGCAGGTCACAAGATATTAGTACTTGTTTGCGGGGTTTTATGTATTTCTATAAAAAAATAAGGAGAAATTGGACACTCGTGAAGGTAACAAAAAAACCAAAGGGCTCCAACGAAGAAAGATGACGAGAGGCGCACAACAGATGGTAGCTGGACCGCGGGAATGAAAGGGTACGACGTTAAAGAGTGTGAAAGCCAGAAGCAAGGTGGCGGCCATTACTTTAGAGACTAGGAAGCAATGGTGAATTGAAGAACGCGTACAGAGTTCGAAAACACTTCGGAGGAGGAAAACACTGTAGATTGCATGATTAGTCCACCTCTCTGCGTCAGTGAAACTACTGCACACCTCTAGATCTGCAATGCTCAATTGAAGAAAACGCAGGGTAGAACAGATGAAAAGAAGTGTTTGGGAGGTAACCTGCGAAAATACCTCGCTGTAAAACGAACGGAGCAGTTGGTAGAGCACAACAAAAAGAAGCACATTCTTTTCGGTACATATTTTAGTTTCGTAACATCCCAACAATGCAAATATAAACTTTCAAGAGATATATTATCTTATCTTACTTTGTTTTTCCCGCCAGAGAACATTACCTATTATTGATGTCCACATTGATCTAAACAACATTTTATTCTCAATTATATGAAGGATTTTATGCATACAGTGTACCTAAAATTTGAGTAGGTGTTTCGATAAAAGCCCATTGAAATTAGATCTTCTCAGCCCAAAGTTATTCTTCGGAACCTTCGATGATACTGGCCGCATGCTACTTGCCCTAAATATTGAGGTGATGACAAGCACAACTTCTTCCTTATGTCCTTCCTTATGTCCTTCCTTATGTCCTATTTTCCTTATGTCATTTGTGAGAATATCAGGGTTACACTAGTCTTTTAATTGCTCTGACATGAGAACTAGCGTTTCTTATTTGCATGCAGAAGCAGCCTTTTGCAGCGACCGTTCTCTGCTCACGTCCGCTACATTTGTACATAAAATGTATTAATTGTTTTGCAGTACTGAGACCCTCGCCTGAAATCTGTCAAAAATGATAATAAACACAGCTCAATATTTAACCTTAACTGTTCACAGCAGCCATAATAAAACATGCTTATTTTAAGATTGCACCCTACCTCAGGACGAAGTTAAATAGAAGATAGCCACAGAGATAGAACAGAGAAATATTTATAAGCCCGAGCTGCTAATCTTCATGGATTGCAAAAAATATATTAAATTGAATATTTTTGTTATTTGTTCAGTCACACTGGTAATCTATTATATGAATATATATATATATATATAACGATATATGAGAGTATCTTGCAAAAACTACACGAGTCTCCCCTTCACCTGGAAACGAAAACAAAACAGAGAGATTGCTTACCGTGAACCTTTTGTCAAGTAGCACTGCATCTGTATTATATCTTTTTTCAGACTTACATTTACCCTATATCATTTGCCACATTTTATCATATTTTCTCCCAAATTTTTCCAATAAATTTTATCAATCAATAAAATCAGTTCTTGTGAGAAAGGGCTTGTTCGTCTTCCTTCCTTCATTTGTCTTCGTTTTCTATCGTTACGTTCTCTGCTGATTGTTATGGACCACGCCTCGTATAAATGTACTTAAATCATTTTGCATGTGTTAGCCGGGACGTTAACTTACCATAATAAACTAGTCAGCTTGTTAAAACGCACCTCGAACTTAGCTCAGTACAGAAGTAGCCAATTTCACCTCAGATTATTCAGTTATATTTCTTGAACTCATTAAGACCTCGCATTCGGATAACCAATTTTTTAAAGCAAAAAACATACGACTAAGGGACTAGAATGTACAGTCGGTAAGACAACCTGCAAAACCCAGTGGCAAAACATTATAGAATCGTATGGTACGTACCATTAGGACCCTCAGTATTATATGGAACAATCTGTTCTCCTGTAAATAGAGAAAAAAGGAAGAGGCAGTTTGAAAGCACTCAGTGGACATCGTTGTAGTCATTCATACTCTTGAAGAGCTCAGTCTATTCTTGATATTTATTTTCTCTACCATTTGCGAGTGGACAGCATAATGCCCAGTGTTATTTTTTATTTAACTATATCACAATTTTATGTTTCTACAAAAGCAGCAGCAGCGTTTCTCATAGCCTGAGTCACTTTGGGACGTTATACCTTATAAACAAAAGCCAGATCAGCATCAACGGAAGATAGATCACCAGTAAAAACATAACCGCTGCGATCAATTCTTTAACTCGCATTATTTGGAAAGTTGCTAATATACAGCGTTGTTATCGTCTCTAAAATGTCTCGACACTAGTGCAACTACCTTATCCTTAGTTCACTGAAATGTGCTCGTCAGCCTGCTCGTATTCACAGCTACTTGGGCAGATTGTTGCTCGTATAGATCACAGGCAGCACTTGTGCCAAATGGATGAACTTCGACTTTGCCAGAAAAGTAGCCTTCGCATTTCGAAAGCTTTGTACAGGTTTTCCTATTGTATTGCGTTTTAAATACACATAATTGGCAAAAATATAGAGGTGATTTTGAATGAAATTTACCCATGAGATGAGCTGTTATTTGCAAGGGAGTCACTATGGCATACAGAGGGTGCACCACGAAGCTGATAGTAAATAAGCGGGTGGTTGAAGGCATCTAAGTGCAACCCACTGTGCATCGGGGCTGCCCCCTGTCACAATTTCTTTTCTGATTGTATATTGGAGCATTAGCAATATTGCTAATGCTTTCCAATTGATGAAGGACTTTTTTTCAGTGAGCGGCCATGCTGTGAACATGAATAAGCCCCTGGGGTTCTGGCCTGGAGAGTGGCCCACAGCCACAAAGAGTTTCTTGAACATGCCTTGGGAACAATCGCAGTGAAAAATTTTGGAGCGCCGCTGTAAAACTACCGAGTGAATGGGCCATATTGGAACCAGCAAGTTTTGACATGCGTGAGGTGGCCGAGAGACTAAAAGGATTTGGTCGGTCTGTTTTTGCACGTGCTACAGTTTGTAATTTATTTCTTGTCACCAAGATATGGTGCGCGTTACAAGTACTTCATTGTTCTCGTATGAATCTACAGAGATTGTACCGTGTGTTCGCAATTTTTGTTTCGGGAGGTAGTTGGGAACGCATCTGCTGAACCGGCTTGTTTCATCGGGTTCGCTCTGGAGGCGTTGGTTTGGCGCATTTGTATTTTCGCCAGGTGGTTAATCGCTTAATGTTCTTTAGTAATACGAAATATCCTCTTTTACGAACTATGTGTCAGGTTAGGTTTAGGAGAGTTTTGCCAAATTTGATTGCAGTTTCCGCGAGTATGCAGGGGAGAAGTTTTGGAACCCCTAAAGAAGGAGTACATGGCATGTCGTGTTTTGCAAGCCCAATTTTATTTTATTATCTATCGGCTGCATCGCGAAGAAATTTTATCAGGACTTGTTTGATATCTTTCTCCCAATCCCACTCACAGATCTTTGTACTGTGCAGGTACATAAAATTCATTCCTTAAATCAAGCAAAAAGTATGGCCATACGAGGGGGAGCAAAAACTTTATTTTTCAAGCTCCATGAATATACACGAATATACACGAAAAGTTAAGTCTTATTAGAACTTAAAGGGTTTTTGTACCTTGTAGAAATCACTGCTTCATATACCGCAAGCCAGAAAGCATCGAACATGTTTTGTAAAACTGTTAGGAAGCCTTTTTCTTCTTGGACTTTCTACAACGAACGATTAAAAAGCCCCTACCCATCGATGCTGTCAGGATTAGATTTTTACCAATTTAAGATGATGATAGGCTACCGCTGGACGTGATCATAGTACTCGGTCTGCACAGTATTTGGCGTTTTGTGTGTTTGTAGCGTAATGCTCTGTGTGTGTAAAATCACGTTTTGAAGTTGGCAATAAAGAAAAAAAAAGAAGCTCTGGCCTTGTAGTGGAGCATCCGCCTCGCATTAGGGAAGTACCATGTTCGATTCTGGTGCTACCAGGTCCCCTCCGGTTTTTCAATGGGTTCAAGATTTTCCCCGGTCTGGTACTCGGCTCCTTTTGGGTGAAATGCTTGGGAAAAGGCTCATTGACAAAATTGTTACCCCTTGGGTCATTGACTTGTTTCGCCGTTAGACAAACATAAGTCAGTCTAGTGCAGCAGAAACCGAAATGTGGCCCTTAACCAAATCCACTGCCTTGTGGTAGAGCATCCGCCTAAAATTAGGGAGGTACCAGGTTAGCTTCCTTGTGCGGCCGGGTACCATTGATTTTAACTGGGCGCAAAACTTACTCCGGCCTGTGCCCGGTGTTCTCTGGTGTAAAATGCTTGCAAAATTGGTCATCGACTAGAACGAAAATGCTTTGGTATAGGAAATAAACTGAGGCTTTGCGACTACAAATAAGCAGAAAAAATCTTGACACCTAGCTGCTTTGAAAGTTATATCTCCCAGTGAGGCCCCTTGTTTGAAACATAATCATGGTGTTAAATCCATCCCTGGGCAGTATTCGATTATTTCCCGCAGACAATGCAATAAAATTTCAAAGATGGCTGCAGAATGATGCACTGGACAAATGCGTAAACCTGAGTGTCGAAGTTTTTCTTCGAGATGTGACATCGAGATTCCGCGAGTAACAGATACTGCGCCTTTCCTTTCCTCGAAACCAATTACGAAACGCCGGTGAAATTTGATGTTCAACAGAACGCTGGTTCTGTTCTTCTACAAGGGACGCGCTATGTACCGTGTGCACCTGCAACGCCCTGGCTTTCACATTCCTACACTGGAGAATCTGCAGTGCTCTCAGAATTTTTCAGACTGCAGTTCGTTTATTACCTCTCTTTGCACACTTTCTAACCATTGCCTACCATCTGTGTACGTAAATCACTTCCTTTCCCGCTTCTTCATGTTCACACAATTCATATTTTCCGCCACCGGAAGGTAGGCCTATGTCACCTAATATCGAGTACCATGTGACCATATTTGGACGTCGACGTGACCATCCCGGCTTTTCCACGTCTGACTGGCCTAATTGCCATATTTAATGAACTAATTAACCGAAATGAAAACTCTTGTCACTTGCATACCTTTCCTTGAAGCTCTATTCGATGCTACCATTGTTTTTCTGATATACCAACAGTTTCATCTTTTACAGCTCCGTCAAAATCATGCCCACTCGAAACCCCTCACATAGCCAAACAACTGTTACGCATTAAAAAGCACTGAACACGAACCAAACTTTCAGGAGTTTCTGGTAATAGTCTGCATGCAGAACGACCGCTCTCACCGCCGAAAAGATTTGCAAATTTTGGTGAATGTGTTCCGTGGCAGACAATGCTCTGTCGAAAATAATTACTTTTTCTCTGCCGCTCGAAATAAAAGCATTAGGATGGGAAATGTATTTAACAGAAGTGTTTTGATATTATAAACACTCAAATCACAACCTTCTTTGTGGCACACGACTTCCGCTGTAAGCAGGAAAGAATAAGCAGTTACGGGTGCCCTAGGAGAGCTTTTTGTGGACTGAACGGACAAATAATTAAACTGACGTTTCCAAAATTTTTTTCTCTATCTCTGATCTCTTTTTTTTTTTTGCAAGTTCGAGATGCTTTGCTGTTCACTTGCTGCAATTACTGGTAATTTTAAAGTGTCGTAAAGTACATTTTTTTGCTTTAATTATGGTATGGCAAAGATGTTCAAGTATATTTATTTCACCAACGGATTTCCCAGAAGCCTATTTTTCTCAGATCACCAACCTCATTTTCTGTAAATTAAGAACCAGAATAAAACTTTGCCGTTCATTCTCCAGCTACCGATAATCGAAGGTCACTTTGGTGCTTTGACGAAATAAATATCGCGGGACCCTTGTTGCGCTATGGCTTCCCCATGCGAGGGTTTTAGTACCCACCTGTCTTTTGCTCCGTTTCCGCAGGACTACTTGTGCGGACACGTCTAAACATTCCTGCTGGTGAAGCCGTATTGGCTGTAGTCTCGCGGTCGAATTGAATAAAGGTAAAAAAAAGTCCAGGTCTTGAATAACTGTGCGAACTGAATGTCAATCAACTGTGAACTGGCTAATTGTTTTCCATGCCTTTCGGCGGAAAAAATAAATAATTGCTAAAAATTGATAGTGGCTAGGTTTAATGTGAATAAACACAAAATTGTTCACTCGAAGAACAGCTTTTCTCATCTTATTAGCCCTTCATGCATTATTTCATCGCAACTATTTTGAGATGTCATTTAAATTTATTTGAAAGCATGTAAGTACAGCCTAGCATTATTAGACCGAAATCCTAACGCAAAAAAAAAATAAAAACCTTTGTTAATCTTCTGCGATATAAACTCAAGAATTAAATCCTTCACGCCTATCGTGTAAGGAAGTTATGGCTCCAAGTGAGCAAATTTATGTGCTTGTAGGATGGTAGCGTTGAGCCGATCCGTGGTCTCCATCGGCTTACTGCCACAACAGAACGTGCCAAAATGTACCGAAATGAGAGCGCGCATTTAGGAATTGCTAATGATGTGCCCAAAAGCAGCAGTCGCAGCGTCAAGAAAGATAGTTTTTTTTTTATGTATTCAGAGGAAACAGGCAATAATCTGTTTAGAAGCATGACACTGTTGCTGCTGCTCCGAATAGGCCTATTAAAATAAAAAATTTGCATAAAACCTATACCGCTGTTTTAGCACTCAAATTGCAGACTGCTCAGTGGCAGATGACTTTCGCTGCAAGCCAAAAGCAAGCACCAAAGATTGCCCGAGGAGAGTTTTCTCTGGACTGATCTAAGAAATGGTAGCATAAATTATGGTTCCGAATTATTTGTTTCATTTTTGGTCACTCTTTTGGAGGCTACAGATGCTCGACATTTCACTTCCTCGCGTTACCGGTCATTCTAAAGTGTCTCAGTGTCAATCTCTTTATTACAGATATGGTTTGACAAAGATATTAAAGCACATTTACTATATACCCACCTTTAGGCTCCGGTCCACTCCATAATGGCGTGGGAGCTTTCTCCGAATCTGCAATTTAAGAACCAGAATACACCTGTGTCAACCATCCTTCACTTACGTATAATAGAAGGTATCTCGCCCTGGCGAAAGAAAACTAAACAGGCCCTTGCGCTAAAGCTTCCCCATGTGATTGCTTTAGGATCTCGTGGTGTCAATCAAACACTTCTGCTTCGCTCCCTCAGGATAGTCTGCGGACGCTTACAGGGGCCTGCCGTTGAAGACATTATTGGCTTTATTCCACCGTGCGCGTTCAATAATGGGGAAATTTATCCGGTTTATAGTCACTGGAAACTTATATGTCCATGCACTATCAACTGGCTAACTTTGCCCCACGCTGGGAAGCAAAAAAAGCTTCCCAATATTTTAATAGCGGCTAGGCGTGCGGCGCATTCGCACCAGCTGATTTAATGAAAAAATACAATTACAAGGGTTTAACGCTGCTGAACCAAATATTGACCAAAAGCATTAGCTGCGGTTGACCGAGCGTTCTTCTCTTTGTCTTCTTCCTCAGCCCACTTATAAAGCCCCGCTTCAACCAAGCCGTATGAACGTGCCTTAGTGGCCTACAGGGGTAACATGAATGCCAGGGTCCTAGCAGGCTGATTCTGATATAACCATCCCATGTGAAACGAGAGACCCAAGTTGGCAGCTCCTGTCAGCTCACACCCTAGTGTCACGTGGGGTGTGACGTCACAGCGTCACGTGGGTCAGACGTGGATACCGGCCGCGCTACGCTGAAGCCTCGAAGCCTAGAGTAGTATTGCCTTTGCAATAAAAGTTACTCTTTCTGAGATTATTACACTAAACGTTAATCTTTCTGCGATTATTGCTACCACGAAACACTGCATACAGACAGTAGCAGAAGTTGTTTTAATGCGAAAGCGTTAGAGGATTATTGCTCAGGAAAATTCTTCGCCAACGCTATCGGCCTTGTTGTGGTTGGTAATGAAAAATCCCTCATATGGATCTGGCAGGGAATACCTCTGATATGAGATGGCCGAGAAATAATTCTTCTCTGGGGTTTTATGTAACGTTACCACTCGCTGTCTCAAAGATGAGAGGGGCTGGAAATTAGTGTCGACCATTTGAGTTGGGAGGTTGGAATAAGAATAAAATAATCAGTGTTCATTGAGGCAGAATCAGCCACGCTACTCCCTATTCGTGTATACACTCTCACGTGAATAAGAGTGCCTTCATATCTATTCCAGGGAATCACTTACAACTGGTAGTTCCATAATTCTGTTGTTTGATAGTATTGTGTGGTGATAAGAATGATTTAAATGTTACAGGCAAAGGTTAGGGTGCGGGAATTAGGCGAGCAAATCTGCATTTATGAGAGTGAGTTAACGTATAAGAAGCCACAGAAGGAACCTATTAATTGATTGGATATTTTTTGTTCTGTTCTCTATTGTGGTTACGGCGGATGTTATCAAGGCTTTACGGGAGGACTGCCTATGCCTTTCGGTTCTAATTTTCCTTGCAATATTTTTCAGGTCAAGAGGTACAGCTATTTTTCTCTTCAAAATTTCAATTCGAATGTACATTTCATGCAGTTTAGTTTAATGTACGTGAACGCAAATTTCAAATATTATTTTATCTCAGCACAAATATATTTGTTGTCTTATGTTTGCCGTCATTCCAAGGCAGCCAGTGTGCGTTTTCAATTACTTAATCAAAGTTACCATTTTTCGCTTACCTTACCTGCCTTCGATTTCTTCTTTGGTTTGGGCTGACCATCTTTAAGGGGATAAAATTCTAATTCGCTATCGACAGTTACAGATCGTCTACCGAGAACTGTGTCCTGATGGCTTTAAAAGGCTACGAGTTTTTCATTTCTGATTAGCACACCATTCACACATCTCAAAAATCATCGAAACATAATTCATCACTTTACGCGCCGTGCCTTCTACGTCAAGTAGCGAAGGCACCGAAGACACAGAGCGCCCAACAGCAGCGAAGAGAAGGTGCGAGTCTGTTGATTGATTGTGCAATTTTAATTTGCGTCGCCGCATGTAAAACATTCAAACATGTTAAGAAGAAGAACCGCGGCTGCTTGAACATGACACGTAACATGACCGATCACCTAAATACAATGCCACTAAACGATTTCGGCTATCTCCGTATCTCAACTGCTCAGGCTTGCCTATGCATTGCTGATATAAGTACTACGAGTGCTTTTTTGAACTATAAGTGAAATTTTTTAAGGTGACCATTTCCTTCTAAACGAAAAAATTTTGGTTCAAACATAAAAACAGAATATACTACGGTTTCACATATGTAGTGTTGAATAGGCGCTTTGCTCTATATCAATTGTGCTGTCTTGTAAAGCTACAGAATTTTTATTTAATTTCAGAATAAAACAACACAACTACATCATCGAAGAACTGATTTAGAGTGATATGCAAGTAATTATCTGCAGATTTAAGGATATGTGCAAGAAAATCAACCGCGAATATGTTAAATTTCCTGTTAAGTATCGTCATGAATGTGTATCGAGA
>JAJIZL010020563.1:0-31684 GCA_023969395.1 Amblyomma maculatum | reverse complement strand
TGCACTTAAAATCAAGTGTTGGTCTCTGTTTGCAATATTTTTTAGCTGCTTTGAGAAGTATGATGCTCATGGACAGCCTCCTTAACAACATGAACTGGTGTATTTGTGATGAGGACCATATATCAGACAGCCAGAGGTTTTATAATGCTAGCATTGTAGCAACTGTTGTGGTCCTGTAGTTCGGTGAGGGATTTGCCCATCTTGTGGTTGTTGCCCGTTTGCTGTGGCCACCCTCAAAGTAAATAGCTATGGTCCTGTCACATAGTTTGTGAACTTCTTGTTACTTGTATAGAAATTACTGTTTGGCACAAAATGACTTATGGCTGCCATCATGTGCATTATAGAGGGCGAGCAACTACATTTCGGTGGAACAGTTCCTCATTCTTTTTCACAGCCCATAGGAAGGATTTCGCAAGTTTAGAAAAATGAAATGTTCACAGCTGAGTCAGTCGCAATTCTGGAATCATGCTGTGTAGTCGACAAACGCTACAATCCGAGAGCAACGCATGTCGTCTAATGAACAGTGCAAGCGAAACTTCTTGGATGCAGCAGCAAATGAAAATGTGCACACATGGTTTTCAAGATGTCTCAATGTTTATTTATATGCTTCACAACCTACCAAAGCCCGCACGCTTACGTTATACCAAAGCACAATCAGCTGTCTGTTCTGATGTCTGCGGCCAGTGTTGATAAAGTTCTTTACCACCCATGGTGTCCATTTCTGCTGTGCATGTGCACTGCAGTGATACATTGTCACACGCATGCAGAGAGCACTAGTACTGGCCTTACTTAGGGTAACCTTTTCTCTGTTTTGGCTTTTCTCATTCTTGAGCTATGCTACAGGGTGCACACTTTTCTTCTTGTCTGGTTCCTTTGACGAGTCATGAATTCAGCATTTGTGCTTCTTTCCTTTTTGAGGGTGTAGCGACCATATGCAAATCCACTATTAGAATATATGAGCTGCTGCATTAGCTGCAGTCCTGCTATCTTTTTATTTAAATTTGGTACATCTCTGAGTTTCTCTGGGTGTTTTGTTATTGTTCTGAGCTTGCCTTCTTTTGTTTTTTTTCCCCGTGACAGCCGATCCTGCATGTGACTGATACTAGTCGAGAGATCACAACAGCTGCCCACCTTTCAAAGCATGGCATTCCCTGGCCCAAGTTGACTGCTCCCTGTGCTACTGGCTCAACAGTGTACTCACAAGTCTGCACTTCACTTACGAGCGTAATGGCAACACACACACGTTGGCCATAGCTTCTGTGTCAAAATAAAGTATTCCTACTTATGTGCCTTTTCATTCATTATTAACGCACATGATTGGAGTAATAAACACTCCAGTGCCAAAACACCATGTTGACACACTCATTTATGTTTAGACTGCCTACCTTCTGCATTACTTCCCTTTTTGTAGCCTACCTAGAAAGGTAAGTATCTACTGTATGTGTCATAGAACCACATGTATTTGTTATTCCTTTTAAGACTGGAAATAATCTGCAAAACCAGTGAAGTAAGAAAAGTTCACAGATATATTTCGTAGACAATTTTTAGAGGTAAGCCCAATGAAGATGTTTCGAACTGCAGACAGGGACTGATGATAAAATGGCAAAGTGGGTGGTGTTTGTTGAATTGCATAAGATTGGTTTATTTCAGTATTTTGCAGATGAGCAGCAACTTTCTTAATTGCAATGCTTGCTTACACCCATACTGTCACCTCATGTAATGCTCAAACATTTGGCAGTGCTAATCATTTTACTAAAATATTGAACTCTTGGCCCTTCAAAGCGAGGTGACATGCTTGTAGCAATGAGATCAGATCTAACCTTGGATACCCGCTTAATACACTATTGCTGTGCCTCTTATGCTACTGGGATGGTGAAGCAGCATACTAAAAGGGCATAAAAAAGGCGTGTGCAGTAATTCGTTACATGTAACAATAGTTGAAGCCCTCGCCTAATTTAATGTGACTGCATTAAAAGGCCATATTTACCAAAAAAGGCAATTCGAGCGACAAGGATGAGTGGCAGATAGTATGACCGGATGGATTGGTCTGTGTGATGTGAGGACCATGGTGTGGTCCAGCTGCCTACCAAAGCAGCTCCTTTGACATGAGAAAAACTCATTGCCTTTCAGAATCCGAAGTCAGATGTGTGAGTTGGGAGTTCATTTACATAATGTGGTAATTAGTAATTTTACAAATTGGTATGTGTGATAAAAGTGCAAACTAAGATTGGTGAGTCAACAAGTAGCCAACTAAATGTACAGGGATGAGGATACAGGAGTCGTAAATGCTGTGGCATGTTTTCCTTAACAGCGGTGCTGAAGTGCCCCCGAAATATTTGTTGCATTTGCTCAATTTATGTGTATTTCAGTTTCTGGTATAACCTTTCCCACACCTTTAACCTTTAGGCACAGTAATTGTAAGTAAAATCGGCAGTTAAAAAAATAGCATTGTCAAGACGACAGTGTTCCAAAAAATTGAGAAATAGTAATTAAGGTACGTATAGCAGCATACACGTGTGATCCCAGCCATTTTTGGAACCATAAATGCAGTATTAACATCAGTAGTTTATCAATTCAGTTTCGGACTATCCTCATGTTTGACAAGATTTTAATGATGAAACTTTCAGCTTAATGCCTCCAGTAGCCTGAGTATTCTGAAGCATAGCATTGTTGCCTTACTTAATTACTTGGCATACTTTCCAATTTTGCAGTGAGAAATTTTCTTAGCTTAAAACTGAAAAATTTGGCAGTACTCTGTCAGGGACGAAGCAAGCTTTTGGAAAAGGAAAATAGAGTAAATGTCTCCGAGTGGACACCTCATATGTGCACTGTGAATGAAACTAATGAGCAAAAAAAAAAAGCATATGCTTTCAAGCAAAGTATTGGAATGCTTAATATTACATAGAATTCCTCCTGGCACACATAGATTTCATATTTCAAGTTGCCAGTTTCCATCATGCAAGGACGACATCTGCTAGTTTCTATACAGCACCTTCGTGCTTTCGCACTGGCAAGCCATGTTTTGCGAGAGGGTACTTTCCAAGTGGGCTCAGCTAGGCTTAACCTGATTTCCATGAAATATATATGGAAGGGTGCTTAAACCAGATGCTATCAGGCGTATACCTGCAGGTAAGGGCCCTGCCAACTACTATTTTTAATAAAGAAAATTTGATATATCTAGTCGTCACTTAGTGTTTGTCATATATACTCCCTCAAGCACAATTAATAGTGGTCTAATCGAGCTGCTTGGTTGATACTAAAAATGAAAACGCAGCACTGACACCAAACATGGACGGGCTACTGCTCAATTAAAACGCCTGGAGAGAGTGCAACGTAAATCAACTTAATCGCTTTCGCTTCTTTCTTGTCGACTGCGACGTAAAGTATCGGCAGCACTTGAGCAGTGGTCACCTTTACAAACCAAGCATGCTATGCGTCTGGTCATCGACTGGCAGCTGTCGGCCGGCGCATCGTCGCCGTCGATTCTCCTAGCGACGCCACGCCCTCCGCGGCACGGATCCAACCCTCTTCCAGTTTGGTTGCTAATGGCCATCAATTTTCGCTGATTATTGCACTATAAGCAGGTAAGCCATCTCTACTAATTGAGCACATAAATAAAATATTTTACCGAGTTTAGTTTACAGCGCAGCCCTATGGCAGTCGCGTAATCGGCGAAGCGAATAAAGAGCACATCAGAGGATGAAAGTTCGGCGATTCACTCTGATGCATATCTTACGCACTGGATTTGTTAGAGACCAACATTGAATAATTTGAACGAATTGTTCGATATAAACGGTCATTTGGCTGCTGGATATACCATTGCTTGTAAATCCGGCCGCGCAAAATATATAGTAAAAAAAATTACTTCTTTTTCCATATTTTATGTTCACAACAAACATATGCATAACCACGCACTGAGATCAAGTGCCACATGAAAATTCGCGCTTCCACTTCAGTTCGAATAATAGCTCTCGAGGTCAAATGTTCGAATAAGTCGCGTTACATATGCTGTGTATGCAAGGTGGATACGTGGGGGACGAATTAAACTGCACTGCAAAAGATGGTTTGGTTTGGTTTGGTTTATGAGGTCCCGAAGCAACTCGATCAGGCTATGAGATACGCCGTATATAGTGGAAGGCTCCGAGAATTTCGACCATCTAGCTGGGTTTTTACCGTACCGCGCAGTACACGCGGGCGCCTTGTTAGTATTCGCTCCCATCGAAAAGCAGTCACCCCAGTCAGGATTGAATCCCACACCCTTGGACACAGAAGTCGAGTACGCCAACTGCACCAGCACAGCGGGGGAGGGGAGGGGGGGGGGGACTACAGAAGACACTGTTGCGTTGTTGGGTGCTTGGTTTTGCCCGCGGCTGCTACATTTTTGTGACATGGCCATGCAGTCCCGTTCCACCTAGCTTCCACTGGGCCATCGCAATTCAATCTCGACTTCCTATAAAATCGCAACCATGCAATTCCTGGCACGAAGTCGCCCCCTGGTCGAATTAGCATGGCTTACCCTGCTCGAGTCGCCAGACAGTTCGTTTATACACGCTGGCCAACAAAGACGTACGGGATCTGTTGGCTCTTAAATGATCACAACGGTTCACTGCAATGCCGATCGACGCCACGTGCACGCTTACGGGCGGCATGCAATTCGTTGCAGCCTCCGCTGCTGCGGGTGCGAGTCGTGAAAAAAGAAACTATGCCGGGACTGCGGGCATTGCAGGATTAACATGCAGTTTCACAGGTTGGTTCGGCTGGAGGCTTTTAATTGTGCCCGTGTATGCGGTGCGATAACAAATAATTAAGCAGGCGCTGGTATATAACTGATAATACTTTTTAACTAGTCATGCGCACTAGCGCCTCATTTACTAACAGCTATAGGTTTGCTGAGGTCGCAATTATAATATATATATCAGTTTTTTTAAATTTTGGAAACACCATTATCGTCCCCGCTTTTAGCACATGAATTTAGGCCGCGCATGGCAGAAAACGAAACCTCTCGGTCGAGGATAATTTCGTGCGCGCGGCATATATATGTACGGGTGTACGTTGTACGATCGCTTCGCTAGCCATTCCTTCCGGGCGCTCCCGAACATTTTGAAAGGAGTGACACCCGCGGCGGTGCGTGGCGCGTATTCAGCATGCATGACTAGCGTGGCGATTTTCGCTCACCCGCTGTATAGTTTCGGTTTCGCCTGTGTACGGCCGAAACTACCCGAGCAGGTAGCGTAGATGGCAGCGTACTGCTCCGAAGTTGTCACTTGCTCCTTCGTAACGCACAGGAGGGACGGCAAGCTTCGAGAGCAAGGTATACCCGCACATATGAAACGGGCTCATAAGAGAGCCAGGTCATAGCCTCCTCTATTTTTTCGAAAAAATAGAGGAGGTTATGGCCAGGTACGCGCTCGATCATCACAGCGGTTTCAATTTAGCCCGCGCATAGAAATTTCTCGCGCTAAATACGCCAATAGAATTATGTTTTGGGAAAGTTTACACTGATATAGATACTGACATGGGCGTCGGCATGACCCCCTGCATGGTGCCAACAGATTCTTATTCACTGAAACTGCATTCAGAACACAATTTGTTCATTCTAGAAGGACAAACTCGTGGAAGTTTAAATTTTGGGGCTTGTGTTATTAAATTAAGGAAAAAAAGTATGGGAGATGGAATAAACCCCACCCTTTACAACCCCCTTTACTGATACATTATCACCAGGTTTGATTTGGTTGTTTAATCTGATGCAAAAATTCATAAGAATATCAATAAATGGACAGCAGAAGACAATTAAGTAGTTCAGTTTGGTAGTTAAAATCTTAAGGGTCACTGTATCAAACGCTTTTTGAAGATTAAGAAAAGGTAGCTAATTTTGAGTTGAACATGCCCATGCTTCTCATTTAGTGAATCCGTATATACAGAGCATTCCTCATCACCTGATGGGCCAGCTCATCAAGACACTTACAGTAATTGCTTAACTGTGGCTGCTTCCTCTTTGTACGAAATAAAAAACTAACTTGAATTTGAGGCAAAAATTTCTAAGAAAGGAAAAGGCGCGAGTACTGAGTCATCAAAAGTGCCTTAAAATTGAGATACTCGCTTAAAATCAAGAGACTTAGCTGCAGTATATGCAGCCAAAGAAGAAACAGAAAAAGGCTTTTGAAATGTCAAAACAAGTGATTTTAATAGCACCCCCAAAATTCAGCAAGAGTACTGGGCAATTTTAGAGTGTATGGTTAAAGCAGAATTCATTTTACCCAAATTTAATACTCAAGTTGGCTGTTCTGCCAATGCCAAATTTTTATAAAAAATTTTAACACTTAGCACAAAAAAAACCTAGCCCTGAAGGCTTTTGCTTTCTTTTCTAGAATGCATTCATACCTTCAGTTAGAAATGTTAAGAGAAGCACGATCAAAAGCGACCATTCAGACCTTCATTGGAACTATCCAAAATATAAGTTATGAACTGCAAAATAAAACGACCCAAGTTTAAGGTCTAATTGTGTTTTTTAAGTTTCGCTCTCAGCTATGCTGGTTCCTGCAGACCTTTCCTCAACTCTTTAAACTGTACTTCAAGACCTAGTAGAAGTAGTAGTAATAAACTTTATTTGGCTACAAAAATGAGTGCCAAAGAGGTTTGCAACTTGTAGAGCCAGGGCCATCTGTCACTTCGACATGGAGGACTCCAGCCAGGTACACCAATTAAAAGGAGGAGAGCAAGATGAATGGGGGACTGAATGGCAATGGTGAAAAGGAAAAGCAGTGTTCTAGGTTAATGCAAATGAGAGATATAGTTGGGACAAGATGCTTTAGGTGGAAACGGTAAAGAAAGAAATGCACTGGGAGAAGGAGGAAGAAACTTTAATGACACGGAGTATTAGGCACCGAGAATGTCCCGAGTACGGATCACCAAAGCCAACCAGTCCGTCAGCTGATGCAAGACTAGCCAAGCCCACCAGGTCGGGAAACAAAGTGAGGAAAATGAAATGTGCCGGGATGGTGAGAAAATTTGTTCCCATTTTACGTTTGACATGAAATTTAGTGACAGAAGAAAGGAAGAGGTGTCAAAAGAAGAATGAGATAATCTCGAAAATGCCTGGAAAGCAGCTTCATTCATCAAATTGACAGGTTCAAAGAAGCCGGCTATCCGGAACATGGTGTCATCTCAGTTGCTGAAGGAACCTATAAAAAAATGAAAACAAACAGCAAGGAAGCTATGCCTAACACAGTGGACAGAATACAACAACAAAATCTGGTTGCAATACCCTATCTGCACAGCATATCGCATGATTTGAAACGAATAGGCAAAAAAGTAAATATCGAAGTAGTTTTTACAGCTTCGGAAAAGTTATCGAAGCTTTGTAGGATCACTCAAACTTGTGGTGTGCAGCAACGCGCATGTAGCATAAAACACCAGACTTTATTTGTACCCTGCAGCACAGGTGTAATGTATGAGATCCCACTAAGCTGTGGGAAATGTTACATTGGACAAATCGGTAGATGCCTCAATGAATGGCTCTGAGAACACAATTATACCTATGAAAAACTTGCAAAAAAGAAACATCTGCGAAGGAAACGTTGCTTTGCACTGCAGCAGGTGCACAGGTTGTATGCCCTGGCTTCTACAGGGCTTAAAGCCAGGGGGTGTGTCAGAGACCCCCCCCCCCCCCCGTAATATTTAAGAGGGGTCTGAGATCCCCAAAAGCTTGAATTCAAGCATGAGGACTGTAAGAATACAAACCAAGTAATCATTGTTTTGTTCTTGTCAGTGGTGTAATTGGAAGATTTCTTCTCTATCGTTTCAACAGTTTCACATTGAGTATTAATAAAAACCAGAGATGGAGAAAAATAATGATTTCTCCCCTTTGTATAAAACGATTTGCAAGACAGGCAACCAGCCACTTTCTCTCTTTATTTCCCTTTCCACCAATGCTCGAATCACTACAGACCTCCTCCGATTGAGCCAGACTTTAAGCACTGGGCTTCACAAAACAAAGATTATTGGTAGAAGCAACAAGCAAATTACAAGAGAGATTCTGGAGGCAAGAGTCATCAAACAGAAAAAGGGCTTGTGCGTCAGTGCACCTTCAATAATGCTCAGTGAAAAAGAACTTGAGATCCTGTAAGTAGCGTAGGTTTACTCAAAACGCTTAGTATTGTTATATCTTTTCTTGTATGGCAGTTTCCGGTTCTATATCTGGTGGTTTTTAAGGCTAACAACACGACTTAATCCTGCTCATTCATACTTTACATTTTGACAACAGAAGCCCATATACAGCTCAACCTGGCTTTTTCATTTGTCTTCATCGAATGTTTAGCGGTGAGGCATGTGCTTGCTCATGGTGTATACTACTCCACTTGTGTTTTGGATTTTTGTGATTTCTTGTTTATTGTTATTTATTTATTTTTTTTGTCAGTGCTTTGTTAGGAGAGAAAACTGGTATACGTGTATATGACGCTTTGACTTCGGCTGAGTCACATGTTATGAAAATGTGCATATATTCCTCCGTTTTCCAATAAACCTCAGTTGACAGTCGGTGCTGTGTTCATCTCCCTACCTCTGACCACATCTATCTATATCTCAAAGACCTCATTCCAATAGTAACATGCACAAGTATTGATACAGTCATAAATTTATTACAGTGAACAAGACTTTGCTGTCAACCATGATGAACTTGACTTTCTGCAACATCTAATGTCAAAGTGAAAGTGATCGCTCCTTCTGCTTATATGCTTCGCTTATTATTAAGGAGATTATTAAGTTGGTTAGGACCTCAAGGCAGAATATTAGTTTAAATAGTTTAGTCACACAAGCAAAAAAACACGGGAAAGAAATTATAATCGAGCTTTTTCTTGGTTGAAGCGCCGTACAGGGGAAGAAAGTAATCATGTTTACACAGGTGGAAGCAGGCTCAAGCATTTTAGAGCAGCTCATGGAGCAGTAATAAAGTAACTTCGGAGCAGCTTTGAAGCAATAAAGCGAGAGTTTTGGAGCAATCACATTATGTCTTGGAGCAAGATTCTAGACTCGCTTTTAATAATAGAATTCTAGCTTCCTCACTTCACTCTTTGACTGTCGAATATTTCGAAAAAAAAAAAAAATCACCTCCAGTGTCGAACTATTTCAAACGCTATGCGTTTAGCGCAATACCCGTACTGCAAAAACGCCGCGGGACGGCATACGGCCGCAGCACCTGTACGGCAAAACCAGTCAAAGGGTTAAATAGCAAATGGAATGCTGCCTTCTACACTTCATAAATGAAGATCGTTTAACTAAGAGATTTATACTGTTTTGTAAGATTCAAAGGTGGACTTCACCACTTTGATGCACTTAAGTATTGCCACTAGTTCGAAGTTCACATCAATGAACAGTACATTTCTGCTTTCTATCTTGTGCATATTCTTTTTGATCCTGCGCCTGTGCCGATAAATTTCTGGGAACTGACCAGTAACGCCTTCAGGGAAGATAGGTGGCACTTTAAGTATAGCCTTTTTCCCCTTCAAATTCATTACTTTATGGCCCTCTGTGGCTGCTCAAATTATTGCTTGAGCTATCTTAGTTTTAACACATTGGCGATAGGCCCTGTATGACTTTCCAACACTTTTGAAAACACATTTAGTGACTGGCACCTAAGTGGCATCACCTCCATAAGAGTTCCAAGTGTGCTTTTGTCTGTCGTAGGCATGACAGGCTAGGTGGTGAAGCACCTGCTTGTATTCACAGCAGAATCGCTACAAACAAACCGTGTAGTTCGTTGCAGCTGGACAAGTTTCCAATGGCTCGTAGTCATCATCGGCCAGACTATACCAACTGCAGGGTGAAGGCCTCTCCCATACTCCTCTACCTGTGCTAGCTGCATCCACTTTACTCCTGCAAACTTTTTAACCTCATCCGCTCACCTAACTTTCTGCTGTCCCCTGCGACAATTTGCTTCCCTTGGAATCGTTTATTACCCTAAGCGAACATCGGTTGTCCTCTCTACGCATTACATGCCCTGCCCATGCCCATTTCATCTTCTTGATTTCCACTAGAATGTAATTAACTCAAGTTATTTCTCTAACTCACTCTATGTGCTTCCTATTTTTTAATGTTACACCTACCATTTTTCATTCCATAGTCATCTGCGTTGTCCTCAACTTAAATAGAACCCTTTTCGTTAGCCTCCATGTTTCAGCTCCATAGATGAGTAAGTGTAAGATGCAACTGCTGTATACCTTCCTCTTGAGCAATACCGCTCAGATACTAGTCATAATCTCAGAATACTTACCAAATGCACTCCATCCCAATCTTATTCTTCTAGTTATTTCCCTTTCATGATCTAGATCTGCAGTTACTACCTGTCCTAAGTAAACATATTCGTCTACCACTTCCAGTGCTTCGCTACCTCGTAGTAGTCTGGTGCGCCTGCTTCACTCGCTGATCTCATTTCCCTCACCACAGGCGATTCAAAAGGCCGGAAGTAGGTGCTATATCAAGAGCACAGAACATTTTCCGTAACGAATTCCTCAAATTTGCTTATAAGCAAACATTATGCTGCATACTTTTCTAGTATATTAAAATTTTATACATATTAAGCTCGGGTGAGATGCATTACACCTCTGCTACCGGTGTGCTGCCATCGTTTTGACTACACCAGCCACATACCCTGTATACAGAACTCATAACAGACCATTGCCCAGCTGCGCTTCTCATAGTCGCTTAACTTAATTTTCTCAGATTGCGGTTCTTGCTGTCAATACCAGTAATGGCCCACTCTGCGGCAAAACTGTGCTCCACTAAATTTAATGTCAGAACATTGATGCAGTCGAATTGGAGCAATTTTGGAGCAGGGAAAGCAGGCTGGAGCAGAATGAAGCAAATGGAGCAGCACTTCCACCCCTGCATTTAGGATGAATGCAAAGAAAGGAATACTGCAATCAAATTCTAAATTCTAAGTTCATTCTAAGTTCAAAAGGCAAGCCACCATGTCAGTGTTATCACTCAGTACCCTAATTTCTAAGTTCAATATCACAGGAAAGACAATTGTGCCAAGCTCAAGCTTAACACTGTTCAACATGATCCAGTTACATATATATATATTCCTGCCGAACATAATCATAGTTACCATATTGTAAGGAATCTTTATCAACCATGCTTTTATTTATGTGTTTATTGATACCTCAGAGGTCCTAATGCAAGACTTTACAATGATAAATGGCGACAGGCTGGTGGTATACATGGCTATGATTAGACAGGTTCTTCGATGGCAGTATTGAAGCTTACAGGATCACTGATGACGGATGATTCCAGTTGTGAACAGTGCTTGCGAAAAATGACTCATGAAATGTAGTTGTGTGGGCATGCGGTGAAACGCCACTTTTACGATGACCTGTGCGAGGTGTTCTATACACAGGTTAGCCGAGACGACTGCCATGAGGTCTTGTATGAAAAGCTTGTGATAAAGGCAGGGGCATGAAGTACAGTGACGAGAACAGAGACTGTAACAGAGATTTCATGGCAGAGATGCTGAAGGAGTATTCGAGGGAATGAAACTGGTGGCATGGTTTTGAACAGGCTCAAAAGGTTCAGTAAAGTTACAGTAGTGTGGATCAACTATATGATTGGTATATTAAAGTTGTGATCACACAAGGGTTTTGTAATCTAGTAATTTTACACAAGAAGGTGCCAGCCATGGGTAGGTTACGATAGAGGTATCCAACAGTTCTATTAGAGTAATTAGTTACATGGCTTACAAGGCAAGACAATGTTAAGCCATTAGCGAGGTGAACACCAAGGTACTTAAACGAATTCTTTGAAAAAGTAGCACTAGTGTTAATTTTAGAAACGCCAGAGTATGAAAGCTTCCAATCCAACAGACCAGATCGAATTGGCCGAGAAATCAAAGCTAATCAATAAGCGCAAGGTGGCCGATATAAGGAAGTATAACATGGAGAAAATTGAGCATGCTGTAAAGAACGGGGGAAGCCTTAAAGCGGTAAAGAAGAAATTGGGCATAGGCAAAAACCAGATGTATGCGATAAGGGACAAGGTGGGCAACATCATCACTAATATGGACAAGATAGTCAAAGTAGCCGAGGAGTTCTATACAGATCTCTACAGTAGCCAAAGTAGTCAAGACCGTAACGAGATTGGCGGTAGGGAAAAACAGTCAGACGTTCCACCAGTGACGAAGGACGAGGTCAAGAAAGCACTAGAAACTATGAAAAGGGGGAAATCAGCTGGAGAGGATCAGATAACTACAGATTTGCTGAAGGACGGGGGGGATATCGTGCTAGAAAAACTGGCCACCCTGTATACGCAGTGCCTGGTGTCATCGACGGTACCGGAACCATGGAAGAATGCAAACATTATCCTCATTCACAAGAAAGGGGACTCTAAGGACCTTAAAAATTACAGACGAATCAGCTTATTGTCTGTTACGTACAAGGTATTTACTAAGGTAATCGCTAATAGAATCAGGACAACCTTAGACTGCAATCAAGCAAAGGATCAAGCAGGGTTTCGGAAACGGTACTCTACTATCGATCATATCCATACCATCAATCAGGTGATAGAAAAATGCTCGGAATATAACCAGCCCTTATACATAGCATTCATTGATTACGAAAAAGCATTTGACTCAGTTGAAACCTCGGCGGTGACGCAGGCATTGCGAAATTAGGGGGTAGACGAGCCGTACGTGAAAGTGCTGGAAGATATATATAGTGGCTGCACAGCAACCATAGTTCTGCATAAGGAAAGTAACAAAATTCCCATAAAGAAAGGTGTTAGGCAAGGAGACACAATCTCCCCAGTACTATTCACAGCTTGCTTAGAGGAGGTATTCAGAGACTTGGAATGGGAGCAGTTAGGGATAAGGGTAGATGGAGAATACCTCAGTAATCTGCGATTTGCTGATGACATTGCCTTGCTAAGCAACTCGGGGGATGAACTGCAAATAATGATTGATGACCTAGACAGAAAAAGTAGAAAGGTAGGCTTGAAAATCAATATGCAGAAGACTAAGGTAATGTTCAACAGCCTCGGGAAGGAACAACAGTTTACATTAGGTAGCGAAATACTGGAAGTAGTAGGCGAATATGTCTACTTAGGACAGGTAGTAACCGCAGATCCGGACCATGAAAATGAAGTAACAAGAAGAATAAGATTGGGATGGAGCGCATTTGGCAAGCACTCGCAGATTATGACTAGCAGCTTACCGGTATCGCTCAAGAGGAAAGTGTACAACAGTTGCATCTTGCCTGTACTCACTTATGGGGCTGAAACGTGGAGGCTAACCAAGAGAGTCCTACTTAAGTTGAGGACAACCCAGAGGGCTATGGAACGAAAAATGGTAGGGGTAACATTAAGAGATAGAAAGCGTGCAGAGTGGGTCAGAGAAATAACTCAAGTTACCGACATTCTAGTGGAAATTAAGAAGAAGAAATGGACATGGGCAGGACATGTAGTGCGAAGAGAGGATAACCGATGGTCACTGAGAGTAACAAATTGGATTCCAAGGGAAGGAAAGCGTAGCAGGGGGCGGCAGAAAGTTAGGTGGTCGGATGAGATTAAGAAGTTCGCAGGGGTCAAGTGGATGCAGCTAGCACAGGACCGGGTTAAGTGGAGAAATATGAGAGAGGCCTTCGCCCTGCAGTGGGTATAATCAGGCTGATGATGATGATGAGTGTTAATTTTGTAAGTAGGATGTGTTGTTTTGGCAGTGGTGAGAAGAAATCAACAGTTTAAAGCTTCTCAGGGACGGAGGCCACATAGCACATCACTATTGTATGCGAATTAGATATTGATATAAGGCAGAAGCGTCGGACGAGTTGGTTACAGAGCAGCGAAGTACACAGTCATCAACTAAAATGTGGATGGTAGAAGTTACTGAAGGGAGATCGTTAAGAGTAAGGGACAGTGCTTTGTGGAACACATAGCTGAAAGAAAACTTTAAGAAAGAGGACTGGGTATTAGCAGTAACAAACCGCGCGCGGTCGGTCAGAAAGCCTTGGATCAAACTAGTGGATAGAGGTTTGTTCAATTCAGGCAGCTTCAGCAGAATGCGGGCAACGTGAAAAATGCGTGCAGACAGGCGACGCAACTTGGGAAAAGCGGTAAAAGAAAATCGAGTACCGAACCTGCTGGATATTTTTTTCGAAGTTAATATTGGGATATATTGAGGGCGAAATGCACCATTTCGGCTCCATATTAGTGCCTATACCCTGTGCGATTCAGGGAACGTAGGAACGGGTGAATGCTAAATATTTTTTACACACTCTTGCACACTACGCGAACGCGCACACCTCGTGAATAACGCGAAATAGAAGTGTCCTTTCGCTAAGGCAGTTTTGGGAAAACTGCTAGCAGCTTCGAAAAGACCCGTTTTATCTGGAGTGCCCGGCATTGCAAAAGAAAGAGCACATAAACACCCTTCCAGAATCAGCCAAGCGATCACATACGGTGATTACATAAACACCGCAACCTTCAAAACGAAAGCCAAGACCACCTACACATTGAGAATATTCTTCTTCCATGGCAGCACAAACCAAATCACGATCCCCATACACAGGCCTTTTACATACGCTCTTGGTTTCTAGTATGCCACACTGTGCACCATTCATGCTTCAAAAATAAATCCAAGACGCCCTGTTCGTAAGGCAACACGCAAATATGATTTGTTGCAGAATGAACGGAGAGACCAACGGGGTCCGCAGGTAGGAGCACTCAACTTCCGTGGATGCACGAAGCCTCTAATGCGTCTATCGCCTCTGTCGTTACTAACGTAATCCATGAAGAAACTGCAAGATGAGCACTGAGGCACGAAATGTGCACGACGCAAAAATCGCAATTCACACGACCACACATTCCAAACGTCGTTTACAAACACACGACACGTGATCTGCCTTGGGCTTTCCTGCAAAAACACCAATCCGAAAATAATAAACAAAGCCAAGCCAATCCATGGGTTGCAATAACAAGGATGTTTTTGCAGATCGACGACATGGTAGAAGAACAAATGGTAGCGTAACTCCCATAGAAGCCTGCGTGTCGACTCTGAGCATAGAGTTTCTTACTCTTACCTAGAGGGAAAGCTGTGCTGCCGTCTATGGGCGTCTACATGGAGTTTCCAGACGGCCAGTTCAGCCACCATGGGCGCTTAAAGCATCATGGGCCGGTGAGCTACCGAGTGCAGAACTACAACTTTTGGCCAAAACTAATGCAAAGATAAACGTTGTTCTACCGTAAATAATGCCCTAAGATTGAATATTGTGACTATAAATTGTAAAGAGAGAGAGAGAAACAGCATGTCAGTGTGATATTTATCCAATATAAGCGATGGCTCTTTCTCCTATTGGCTTAGTTTTGAGCAGCACAAATACCAATATTTCGCACTTAATAGGCAAACTTTGAAATAAAAAAACGTTATGAAAATATTTATGGTTGTGCAATCACTTAAGAAAGTTTTTAGTGGCATTTTGGGAAACAAAAACCATTGATTGGCGACGTCTGCTTTTGAGCCTTCGCTACTATGGCTTTCGCGGTCTATGTACGCACATTCGAATGATGATGATGACGAAAAAGAAACATCGCAGTAACGCCACTCCACGTACCCGAGAAAAACCGACTGTCCCGCAACAAGTAGCACACCGGCCCATGATTCTTAGCGCGCCCATGGTGGCTGAAGTGCAGCGCCCTCAGCTTTCCCTCTAGTTAGTGTAAGGAACTCTATGACTCTGAGCGAGGCTTTAGTTTCCCAGCGCCCCCTGCGAACTGTGAGGCACAACAAACACGTGACGTTGCTTGTGACGTCACAGGGACGTACTTTTGGCGGGGAATTTGATCGCCTTTCTACTTATGAACGAAAAACAAGGCCAACAACGACGGAGGCAGAACGATGCTCGGATAAGGCAGAAAAATGGACACCGTAACTGTTTAGCCAACTTGACATGGATTTCTACAGTCAAGTTTTACGTTAACTGAAATGTTACGGCATCTTTAACCACCTTATCATAGCATCGTTCTGCCTCCGTCGTCGTTAGCCTAGTCTTTCGTCGCGCGTCCTGTAAACGCATTCTGGGGCTTATTTCTTCGGGCACGTTTGTGAACAAGGGCCTTCAAGTGAATTCGGCAAGCACATGGATATAATCACATGGCTTGAGGCATTTCACTAAGGGCATAAATGAGTGAAGCTGTGCTGCATAGAAAGCCAGGCTTTAATTCACGATTACTTACATAGACGCTTCACGACAATGAAATCTAAGTGTAGGAAAGCGACCACCGCTCATTCGTCACGGTCTTCATGAAATCCTCGTGATAAAATGACCTCAGCGTAGGTCTCCTAACGAGACGCGGTGAGATTATAAAAGGGTAAAAAATCTTGCTAACAAAATACATATCAGTGTCAAAGAACAACAAAAACAAATGAACGGAATAACTAACGCTAGCGCTAGAACGCCAACCTGTAAGAGCTTAGGTAAGCAATTCAAATTGGGATTGCTAGTATTTCGAAGTTAATGCGTCTGAGAAGTCAAAATATCTACGATATAGCTTTGCTCCAATAAATCTCGCCCTGCTCATGATTCCATTATTTTACTCGCGCTTCATTTGCCACTAAGAGGAGTCAATGTGAGGTTACAAATTTACAACTTAAGCATTTAACATGTTCATGAGAAAGATACCATTGACAATAGGAACATCACTGTAATAACAGCTAAAGCACGTTCAGCGAACGTTGGTGCGGTAATACGACGCAGTAAGCAAAACACGCAGCAAAGGGAGCGGAACGGAAGGCTTTGAGCAATGCGACACGCGTCTTGGGGGCAATAAAATCTCACCTTCACCGCTCAATTAAAACATGCAGCGATACGCCGCTCATGCAGACGTGTATCCGTAAAACAAGCCACCGCTTTTGCGACGTGCCTGGGAGGCCGAGCCGAGCCGCCGAGCTGTGACGCAGCATTGTCCCATCGTCCGGAAATGCGCACATGCAGCGGCAATCAGTTTCTCATCGAGCACGGATAGTCTTCGCCTTGCTGTAAAGCTCTACCACAACCAGCATAATAAAATACTGACTGTTTGTTACAGATAACCCACTCTGTACGCAGCACGCAACGATGAACGTTGAACCGGGGCCGATGACGCACCCATTCCGCGGATGAAAAAAGCTTTGGTCTGAGCCATATCTGAGCTTTGGGCAACTACGCAGCGGATAATAAGTGGCCGAGGGAGGCCGTTAGAAACAAGTTAAAATATTATTAAAAATGTGACACGTTTTTTCTTACGCAAGGAACAAAAACTGCATTCATTCCTGAGCGAGAATATTATGTTTACTTTCTAATTCTTTGGACTTCTGGCATATCTTATTTTCAGTGCGCTAGTAATTTGCCTCACAGTTCGCAGGAGCCCTCATCATCGAGTTGATGCCGCTGGCAGTAGGCAGCTGCACGCGTTTTCTTCCAAGTTGCGCGACCAGTTGTACTATCGGGGACAAAAGTCTCCGGACCGCCACGCACAGCAGCCGGAGCAGCGGGGTGCGCATCGCCGCGCGCTCTCGCGGTGACGTATCTGGTGACGAGACTGACGCTCTGCGCATGCGCATCCTTCCTTATCTGCGAGCATGCCTATTTACTCGTTCGGAGCCGCCGCTCGTCGGTCGTCGGTGAGCGCCGGTAGGCGCCGTTGCCGCAGCGGCACGCTGCTGACTCATCGGCGCTGTCAGGCGCCTGTCGTTCGCTTGCCCGTGCGCTTGCATACGCCTATGATAACGCTCGTCGCCTGTGTTCGCCAATTTTCGGTCATAATAAAGCAATAAAGAAGCGATTGGAAAGTCGCAAAGAGCACATTTAGAGCGTCAGTTGTGCTCTGCTGCCTGCCTACAGTAGAATGGTTAGGCAAGACGCTTTCAACTTGGAGCGAGCAATGAGCAACGAAGAAAATAAATCCGCATAATGTTGTGGACTGGGGGATAAAAATTTTAGGAGGCTTACACTTCGCCTTAAGAGTAGATGCAATATCGCCTTCTCCTTTATCTTTCTTTCTCGTTTATTTATTACAAAGCACCAATTGCCAGTCACTATCCTGGTTACACATTTCGATATATTACGCTACTCGCTGACATGCGCACGATTTTTTTCAGCACAATGAAGCCCCGTAACGCCAGCTTTTTTATTCCGCGGATCATTTTATCTTCAATAACTTTAATTGGCAATCACTATAACACCACTGCACATCTTCAAAGTACCTTACAAAGTCATAAGCACCACTAAAGTCATAAGCACCAAAGTCATAAACGGAGCAGGATCGACCCCTCATGCCAGATGATTTTTTTTTCTCCTTCGCTTGAAACTTCCAGTATTCTTTCCGACTGAGACACGGCGACGACGCCAGATTTTCAGCGGAACAAGGCATCCAGTAATATAGGCAACAAGCTTCGCGGTCTAAACTCACTTCTGAGTCGGATATCAAACGATCAATTTGTGCATGAGACATCGCTAGCGCGAACACGTGTTGCCCAATTGTTTCAGGTGATGTGCGCTCGGTGATCATTCTTAACGCTAGTGGCGTGTCTTAAAAACACGGGAAAAATATGTGGTTGGACTACGATTGCTATATGCAGTAATTTGAAGGAATTGGAAATAATATGAATTCGAAGTGTTTTATTGAACTAGTGACTGGTGAAATGTCCCTGCAAGGCGATCACTTGCGATATCCGCCGTGGCATTGAGGTGTAGAGCGATGTAATCACATCCGGTCGTCCACGTAACACCTCCCATTCTTCCTTCACTGCATCCCACAAGGAGTCGGCCGTGGTGGGATTGCTGTTTGATTAGGCCCCATACATTTTCTATTGGGTTGAGGTCAGTTCCTTTGGGGGGCCAGTTTAGCTGGCGCACTACGTGGCTGTCGAGGAGTGCTGTCACTTTACGGGCGGTGTGGACTGGACTTCTGTCCTGCTGGAACTGAGAGTCACCGTCAGGGAAAGGGCCGTCGAGAACGAATGGCAAGAGATGGCAAGTGATAATGTTGCAGTATTCTTCTGACGTAAATGGCCCTTCGATGCGGACAAGCGGGCCGAGCCCATCCTTGCTGATCGCCCCCCAAACGTTTACAGTGCACCTCCCACTGCAAAAAATGCTTTGGGTGTACTCCGGGAGGTACCTAAAAGTAGAGAAATAAGAAGAAAGATGTTTTATCTCAGTAAGAAATATGTGTTACATTCAAAGAAGGGAAATAGCATACGCGATCATTAGAAAAAAAAAAAAAAAAACGCTCGACAGGACAAGGAGGAACGACCTAGACACGACACATGCAGGGAGTGACTATTACTAAGGCGTAGTGAAGGGAATGTATTTTGCCACTACCAAAAAAGCATGCTCACATGATTACACACACAAAAAAAAAACGAAAAATAGAATGAATAAAAGAAATTACCGCTACTTCACAAAAAATCACCACGGTTCTGCTACGAAACTTATAATTTCTGGTTCTTGCTATATACAATACCAGCCCTTGTTATAGAAACCTAGGTGGCCGAACCTATACCCTGACGCCTACCATATTCCAAGTGATATGCAGGGTGCAACCGGCGTGGGCATATACTACCAAATCCTTGTCTTTTAAAGTAAACTTAAGAACAATATTAAAATAGAAATTAAAAATAAGTTTGCTTCGACATCGTATGGAGGCGAGCGCTAGTACTTTATGGACGAAGACGCAGCTTGACCCGAGTTTGAGGTCTCTCTAATTAAAGATGCATATAATTTGGGCATGGCATACTGAAGAAGTCAAAAATTTAGCGCAAGGACGTACGCAGTGGATAACTAATTACATATACCTTACAAAAACCGATATAAAGTAGAAAAACTACTCGCAGAGTTTTCAGGGTGCCACTGCTAGAAATTTGCTGAAAATTAGCTGAGAAGAGTGACCGTGTCTACAATTTTAGCCGCGAACAGGGCAGCAGATTTAACCTTCGAAATTAGCGTTTGTTTAGAGATTGTATTATCCTGTTAACGGTGTCTCTTGACCTATTAGTGCGCCGGCAAATTTCCCTTTGGGAGACACCTTCTAGAAAAAAACGCACAATGCGCCGTCGTTCTTCTAGCGGCACTTTCGGCGCCGTGATGCCGACTGAAGTCGGAGCTCGAAAACGGGTTGTTTCAATGCCTACAATCAGCCAGTAAACGTGGTCAGAACATAGCCTTAAAAGGAGGCCAACTGTTTCATGCATTGCTAGGCAGCGCCAGTAGCACTAAAGTTCGCCAATCGGCAAGCGAGACGAAGCGAAAGTTGGATGGCCGATGACTCGCATTTCCGAAAGGATTACCAAGGTTAAAGTAATAAGGAAAAAAAAGCGTTTTCGTTGTGCCATTCTGGATCAGCACCATAACAGATAGGAGAGTTAAGCGTTCCAAGAAGGGAAAGGTGCAACAAGTGCTACTATCTGCCATGTAAAAAACGGTGTATATCTTGAATGGGTGGCTGAGACATACGAGCGGATCCGCAACACGCCATACGCCTTCTTACGGATGCACGAGGAGCGAAAAGCGAGGCGACCTATACTTCCAGACAAAACGCAAACACATCGAGTGTAACTTGGCATCCATCACCTTGGCTACGTGTTCTAGGCTACCAGCGAGATTGTAATGCATTTTGCGTCTAGTTTCCTGAGCACTCAAAGTGCCCGTAGGGCAGTCAATCTAAAACCAGACGCGGAGGCTCAGGGGTTACGGCGTTCAGCTACCGAGCCGGAGTACACGGGTTCGAACCCGACCGTGGCGGCCGACGCAAAAGGCGCCCGTGTGGTGGGCGATGTCAGTGGACATTAAAGATCCCCAGGTGGTGGAAATTATTCCTGCGACCTCCACTACGGCACCTCTTTTTTCCTTTATTCTTTCGCTCCCTTCTTTATTCCTTCCTTACGTCGCGGTTACGTGTCCACCGAAATACGTGAGCCAGTTACCGCGCCATTTCCTTTTTTCAAACCCAATTATTATTGTTATTATTATTTTTAATCACTTTGAATGTCTACAAAGCACCCATCGAGTTCGCACGGCGAGTAGGAAGATATTCTACCTTGACGGCAGTCAGTAGATTCTGAAATAGAGAGGGGGACACTAACAACAAGAGGTGAAAACGCGATTTGGCGACAATTTAAGCGTTCAACGGCTCTTCAGCCCGGCGTACCAAGGCTAGTTAATTGTGCGGCCAGCTATTGCGAATGTATCTTGCATATTATTGTGCAACTGTGTCCTCATCCATATTGAGCGCGAGGCGAATGCTATCTTTCTAACCTGCAACCTGAGAAGGACGCTCCATGGCGTGGAACAATCTCCAATGATGTCGACTACCCTGCGTAGAGAACAGGCAGCCACACCATGCAGCCCAGCGTTGGCTACGTAGTCTCTTTGCATAGCGCCGCGCACGTGCAGTAGCCCGGGGAAGAGCGGGAAGAGCTAAGGAGTCGTCAGGGTGACGAGAAGCATAATGATCCGCCTGGCGACGAAGAGCCCAGAGATTCAGGAGGTGAATGTCCGGGTTTGACTAGTCTTCATTTACACTGGTAGTAACAGTCTGAGTCGCGAGAACAGCAGAGAAGGTATGCAGTGCTGAAGACGGTTGAATGTAGATAAACGATTGTCTGCGTGTAGAGAGTTCCACGACGTTATGAGTACGCTGCGGCGTATTCTCCGTAGACGCGAAGGAGTGAGGGAGGTAAAAATAGGGCTATGATCACTACCCTAAGTATCTGATTCAACAGCCCAACGGCGGTTGCCGGGGCCTAACCACGTATGGCCCAGGTGGATACGGGCCACCTCGTTCCCGGGTAGAGGTATGCGGGTGGATTAAATGTTGAATGAGGGACAATAAACATTAATTTTAAAAAGGAGCGGATTGGGGATAGAAAGAAATGATCTTTAAAGCTTCCTTGGATGTGTGCAGCCCTGGAGGAATCCCATTGGTATCCCCAAGAAGTGTGTGCGCTGCTGAAGTCCGTACTAGAACAGGGATAACCGAGTTGTGTCTTTGTGTGCTTTGTAACAAACAATCTGAAAACGTTCTTTTCAATAAAAGTTACCCACGGCGCTACATAATACCTCCTCTATGAGCAAAGAAACCTAATTAGTACTTCTGGCCCGCCTGATAAAGGCCTATCACAAAACGCACTGCACTTCAGCCGATGCGGCATGGAACTGTCGCGCTAGCATTCACTCACACACGATTATTTCACAGCCCGCGTGGACATAGGTTTTGCCTGCACAGCTTGCTTTGTATATTACTCTTCGCCCTACAACATTAGATTGCTTAATAGTCGTCCGTGCGCTCTAAGCTTAATGCGTCTTGTCTGACCGTGCAAATGTTAAGAGGCCGCATAATGCGAAAGGCATTCTGGATCATTCTTTTTTGCGGCGTTGTAGTTGTTGCTTTTTTTAGCATGGCCTTCTCATGCGCTGCGCTGAAAAGTGGTAAAGAAGAGCATTATCGCAACCTTGTGTGAGCGCGAGGGCAATCGAGTGATAACCGCCTGTCCACGCCGATGGAGACTCATGCGCTGATGAGTCAGCAGCGTGCCACTGCGGCAACGGCGCCTAGCGGCGCACCGCGACGACTGACGGGCGGCAGCTCCGAGAGAGTAAACTGGCATGCTCGCAGGTAAGGAAGGACGCGCATGCGCGGAGCGTCAGTCTTTTCACCTGATGCGTCACCGCGAGAGCGCGCGGCGATGCGCTCCCCGCTGCTCCGGCTACTGTGCGTGGCGGTCCGGAGACTTTTGTCCCCGATAGTACATTGACCTTGTCGACGATGCGCAACCACGTGACACACAGGTGACGTAGCCTACACGTCATGTAAGCGTATCTCGCGGAGTCTTTCTTTTTTTTTTTTTTCTTTTTTTGTTTGTAAGAGGAAGCGCTCGCGGCAGTTAGTGTTGTCCACGCCATGGCTGCTCCTCCAACACAGTTTTCTCCCCTCCCCCATGGCTCCAAGCAGTAAACAGAATTTTCCTCCCCCGGGGGAATGAGTGAGCGCAGATGTGCGTTCGCAGTCTTTTGCTTTCGTTCTCTTTCTTCTGGCGGGGTTAGAGCTGGTATTGAAGCGACGCAGGGACTCTAGTCGCGAGTCTGCTTCTTCGCAGCGCGCTGCAGAGATTGTGAGTTTGCTTCCTGACTACAATGAAAACGTGCAAGAGTACTGACCTTATGCGGCGCCTCAAATATATTGAGTACCTGCGCATGAAATATTGGCACGCACGGGGGCCCACACACATGCAGTTTTTTAGTGGCAAAAAGTAAATAACTTTACAGCATCTTGCGGCGCGTAAACGTTGATGTTTGGAATTAAGCTGTGAAATTATACAAGATGTTACTTAGCTTGCGGATACGTCACTACATATATATATATATAGTTGTTTTATGTACATAATTGAGGCGTAACTTTTAAGGTGCAAAAGCGGCTGATTGAGCCAAGCAAACGACAGCAAATCTTCAGCACTGCCCCCGCTGCCTCTCAAGCCAAACCAGCCCATACCTCACAACTAGCGAAAAAGAAGAAAGGAAGCAAGCGTGCCTACTGCTTTACCGAGGGCAGCTCCAAGCCGTCAGTCGTTTGAAACCTACGTTGGCTAGCCTGCCCACCCCTTTATTGAGGGGCTTTACCCGCCCCTCCTTTCAACCTCTCCCTACTAACAGGAAAAAAAAATACAGAAAATAGCCTGCGGACGGCTAGATGCTCTCCCTCCGCCAGCTCGAAGCCGCGCTCCCACGGCCAAGCGCTTTTCTCACTGCCCCAGTAGAAAAAAAAGGAAAAAAAAAAAAAAACACGTCGACAGGACACGCAGAAGTGACGTAGTAGCTCTACGTCACTTTTGTGTCACGTGATTGCGCGTTCACGACCGGCAAAAATACCCTCCCGCTTATTTTCACCCGGTTGCACCAAACTTCTTCCTACCGGGTCGCAGCAACGCCGGCCCAAAAACTATTGCCAAATCCAACAGCAGTCATAATGATTGTAAGAATTAAAGTTATTTTGTGACAACATGGCAAGGTAAAATGTATTTACAGTAAACCGTATCGAATGTGTGTGAACTTGCTCTGTAATCGGCACGAATAGTCACGTGACCCCTTGTTTCTATTGTCGTTTCGGTTGCGATTAGACGTTGTTTGAACCCTTGGCTATTCACCATTGTTCGTACAAAGCGAAATGTTTACGCGGTAATGCACAATCACAATGCAACACAGCAAAATAAAAAAAGCATGCCAAATGAGCGGCAGTGACGTACGGCTACTTCCGGGCGAACGAGCGAAATTTTCTATTGGCCGAGGCTGGAGTAGAGTCCCTAGAAGTATTTGCTAGTCTGCCGTCCGAGCGGGGTTCCCTATGGAACCGGTTGGCCGCTTCCCGGATGAAAGCGCAGGGGGCGCTGTACGCATTCGGAGCGTGGTCGCGTTGTGTACGTGGTGCTGTGGCGGTTGTACCGTACTGCGAATCTGCGCCGCGCTGATCCGTTGGTGTCGTGACAAGGCTCGTGCACTACGTGCGCTTTTTTTCGCTCGCGAGCCGGAATGCGCGCAAATTAGCTAGCATGTGTGCAAGTGTGCCTTTTTTATGGATATGTGATCGCGTCATGTCCAGAAAACGGGGTAAGCGTGATAGCACGTGTTTCTTGCCTGGGTGCAAGACCGGGTAGCGCTCGTGCAAGGTGAAATGTTCTCTCTTCAGGACACCGAAAGACGCAGGGAAGAGGCAAGAGTGGGAGCGCAACATCAAGCGCGGCTGCAAAGGCAATAACATTGTTTATTGTCTCAGCTAGGGCATAAAGGAATATGCAAAACGAAAATTAAAAGGCGTAATAAATGAAAGAAAATAGACTAGCTGTGTTCTAATAAAATTCAAGAGAGAACGATGATAAGGCCCTTGCGTGCAAGCAATATGTACGAAGATGGGTTGCTCGGTGAAAGGCCGGCTTCAGTGGCGGGCAAACCCACAAGTGGTGAATATCTTCCTCATTATTTTGTGAGTTGCAGACAGGAAATCCTGGACGTTGATATAAATATCGGTATATATAAATATCGGATGATCCGGATCGGGGTTGCCCTCACATTACTGTAACACGAATAAGCTAGTGTCGACGTTTGTGAGCGACACTTCAAACCCTGCTTTATTGAGCGAAGTTTTAAGACAGGTATAGGTAATTGAGATTCCACGGAATGTTACGCAACTCACGAAGGATGCCATCTCAACGCTGTTTCCTGACACTCCAAAATACTTGTTGAAACCTCTGCCTCTCAAGAGAAAGGAGCGCAACTTGTACGAGCAAAAACAGTCAGCAGGGAAACCTGCAGAGAAAAAAAAGCGCACTGATCCTGAAGCATCAGTGGAGCCAGTTGAAGAATACAGCGGTGGTGGATCGTGTGACACGAGTCTGCTCAAGGAATGCAGAAAGCTGCATGCCACCGCCACTGGGGACAAATGCCGATCTTTCTGATGTTGAACAATGATCATTCGCATAGTGCCACTCAAGCGAGGACGAATCTCCGGAGGCAATTGCCATTGGCGAGTTCTGTTCCATCGCAGTGGTGAAGCTGCCATGAATGCTATGTGCATTCGAGGAAACAAAGTCAAGGAGATAGCTATAAAGTCGACAGAAGAGGTAATTAATCTTATTCAGGACATTGCGAAACTCAGCTTGTGTCCTGGCAGCGGATTGAAGCTAGCTATTACCAAGACCTTTCCCACCTACAATGGGCGTTGCTTAATTTGCGACGAACTGTACCATTATTTCTGATGCAACATGCATATAGCCTGCAAGTACTTGCGAAAGTTAACTCAGAACACCCTGTCAAGAAGAAGAAAAAATTAAGAAACAGACTTCTATGTCTCGAGCAGTTTGTCGTACGAAGGACAAGGTGGCAAAGCTGGTAAAAGCTCTCGGTGAAATGAAAAATGAAAATGAACACCTTCAAGGACAGAGTTTGAAAGAAGCGTTAGTGCCCTTCCTCTCAACTAAAACAGCTGGCTGTTAAAATATATTTTAGAGGTTGCAAAACGGAAGTCAACAAAAGTGATGGCATATTCTGATGAGTGGCTACTAGGCTACCTAAGTACCAAAGAATGCCTATATCAGCAGTTTGCCTGAAGCGTGGTGCGATTTGAAGGGTTCGGGTTCCCATCTTGCGTGCTTTAATTGTGCATGCATCCGAAAGTTTCTAGTTCTACATACGTGTTACAACTTAGCTAAACGTCCGAAGAAGTTAAGATGAAACTATAGCGTGAATGAAAACGCCGGCGACAGCGCTCTGTTGCTCGCACACATGGTCCTTGGAGCCTAGAATGTGCGTCTAGTATAGTTCTCCATGCAAGCGCAATTGTTTGCACAAAATCCTCAGAAGTCTTCATTACAATACGGCACGGCGGTAGCTTCAGCAGGATAATAGGGTATAAAAAGCAGCTTCGTTTCTACATCGGCTCAGGGGCATGCGCACAAAACTTCGCTCACGAAAAAAAAAAGTCGCATCCGTGGTTATGCCAACAACTCGGCTGCGAATTCAATATTACGACTAAACTGAAATCAAAGACTAAAGAGCGGCATCGCATGTACAAGGCACCTGACAATGAGCATGCAGCGAATGCATTTCGAAGCGCACGGGCGCGCGCGTCGTCTGCTCCGTCAGCAGTGGCGCACTCCGGTTCACCGCAGCGCCACCGCGGCGATCATTCAGCGGCAGCCCCCGCCGCGGCCGGCGGACGGCAGACTAGCAATATTTCTAGGGACCCTAGCTGGAGTCACGCTTGTGTGGCACGGCCGCTCGATGGAAGCACACTGGGTACGGCCTGCTGCGTTGCGCCGCCGTCAATGGGCAAGCGCGTCCTTGGGGAGTTTACAGTTGCGCCCGCTATTTCTGCTGAGGGCGCCACTGTTCGGGGACACGTCGCTGCCGGGGTCGCCGGCTCTCAGCGCGCGGTTTGCTTCCTTTCTGGACGCGTTCGCCTCGTGTCTGCGTGGTGAACGCAAACGTTTTTGTGTGCGCGTGTGCAAGCACGTTAACGTTGAGACGGGATGCGTTTGTTATTTAAAGGAGCCGCAAAGCGCTTCGTAATATGATATCGGTTATGCTTCAGGTCAATTCTTTATGTCACAGGGATACTAGCTCAAAAAGAATTACAAGAATCGGTGCACAGGAACGGGAGTTATTCAATGAAGAAATTTGAAAATAGAAGCAAACAAAAAACTGCCCTCAACTCAAATTTTGCGGGGCTTCCCATTCCCATTTCGCTCTCCCATTGACGTCATTGGGTGCGACCAATCAAAAGAGGCAAACCGATGACGTCGCGGAAGTTAGCACTGCATGGTTGCCTGTTTGCTTTAACTCGTTCCTGCCAAGGATGGCAGCGTCGTTTCTATGGTTACAAGGAACACGTGGGCGTAAGTTGACAGCGTCGCTCCCATGTTGATAAACAGGTGGATGGTCAGCGACGCTTCACCATCCGATATCAGCACTGCTAGCACCTTAGGAGTGCATAAGAAGTCACCGTAAATGGACTTGCCAGACTAATCGGAACTCAAACGCGAGATATCGCGACGGAGCGACGATCTGCGCGTTATTCCGTGCGGGGATACGCCGAAAGGGGACGAACAGCAGCCGACCAGCGTCGTCGCGTCCACCGCGCGGTGTTGACGACGATCGCCCAGCAACGCTGCCAGACCACCACCAAGCTGACGATGCGCACTGGTAAATATGAACCGCAGCACTCTTTTGCATCTTTCTTGGGACTGAAACGAATTCTTGTAGAATGCAGTGGCTCGATTAGATCGTTTCTGCCAAGTCGTTCTCGGTACGCAGGCACGCCTCGAGAACTTCGAAAAACATCATACGTGCATATTGACGAAATGTGCCTTGTCCATATCGCGATTAAAAACGTGGTGATAGAGCCACTGTGGTAACGTTACGTTCAATTTTAACCCCGGAAGTCACGCGAGCGGAGAAAACACCACACTGATGACTTGAAACTGTTGCTGCGTCCAGGTGTATGGAGCCTCTGTGCTGCCGAGATGTTGAGCCATGTGGTTCCACATTAAGGACGTTTGAACCTTTCCAACATGTGTGCATGCTGTAAAAGCACAGTATTTCACTGGATTCTCTAGTGCAGCTTACTCATTTATTATCATTGCATATGTGTAGAAAGCACTATCAGTAATGTAATGACTAATCTATAGCAGAACTTATAGATCTATGTACAACATTTCTTTTATATTTTTTTTTTATTCCCTGAGGCGAGAAAACATTAAAAAAAATAAAAAAAACTCTACATAGGGTATTTTGTCTCAAGGTATGGAGGTGATTTGTGGTGGTACTCTTTTTGCAGTATGCTAGACATTTGAGTCAAACCAATGTGGACTGGAGCTTTGTAAATCCCGAGATTGCTCTTTCACAGATGTCTCTCTTCTTTTCATTCTAGAAAATGTTATGTGGCCTACCACCAGTTTGCAAGATGGATTTGGGGGAGAGACTGAACTGGAGAACAAAGAGTGATCCCTTCAAGTGCGGTGACCATGATTAGGAAGATGTTTCCATCGGAACGCTACACAGGGTGAAATTTCCCAACTGTGAGGGGTAAAAAAAAAATAAACCGGTTTTCAGTTTTTTCAAGCTTCATTTGTTTATACAGTGCACAGCTTGCAGCACTGATTACAGCATGTGGTACGTTGTTAAGCCGAAAAGCAATTAGTATGCCAGGCAAAGACATGAAAGGGCAACACAGATATACAACTTTTGAAACACTTTTTTTCAGGCCTCTTCATTTTTGGTCTTACACTTTCCGGAACCATGAGGCCAAACTACAACACCATATTGCAACACCGGGAAGAACCGAGAGAAGCAAATGCTTCCCCTGTGGTCATGTTAATGGCCATTTTTTAAATTCTCCTTAGCAAAACAGTGCACAGGGTGACGGAACAGAGTCATGAAGACACTAACACAGAACTCACTAGCAACTGAATAAATATATTGCTTGCAGGCAAGAAATACTGCATGCTGCTCCACAAAGAGACATGCACCAACTGGCCAGGATACTTTCAGTGATGCATTTTGGAAAGGCTCTTGTGCCAATGGCACTTCGGATACACATATAGGTGTCTGTTCCAAGGCTCAGCCACAACAATACCTATATTCTGATAGTGAGGCAAAAGTTCTGGCATTGCATAACTTTGACCTGCAGCTATGTTGACGTATGGAGTATTGCACCAAGGTATGAAGGCAGTAAGGTATGAAACAGACCATGTTGAGCTTCCAATGTCGAGAGCATACCAAAAAAGAAAAAGAGGTTCATATTCTTGATGTGCAAGATTCGACACCTACTCCTTGCTGCCAAGTATACTAACCCGGATAGCACTTTTGGAGCCACATAGATGATAGGCAGCACTAAATGCAAGCAATGGTTACTCCAAATGCAGCAAGGTGCCAGTGACCACTTCACTTGGATGTTGGATGAATGCAGGGGCAGGTCTACAGCAGAGGCTGAAAGATAATAGGAAGCGTGGCTTCTATCACTGTCAACAATGTCTAGAAGTTCTCACAAATAGGAATCTGTGTTCTTGTCACCCTGAGAGATGGATAGAAATTTAAATCAACATGTGATCTGAGGAGATGGGCACCAGTTACAAAGCTACAGTTAAAATTTTCTGTGGAAGCACATACAAAGAAACAACAGAAAGAGCTTGTGAGCAGAGTTGTATCCTCACAGCTGCTACTTTAATGACGTCCAACCGAAGATTGGTGATGTTATCAAAACACACATGCGGAATTTCCTGGAGTATGTATAGCAGCGAGACTTATATCAGAAAAGCAGTTTACGTGGCAGTTTTTGTCGGTCATATATCTAGACAGAGATCTTCCTTTTAGCAAGCCAGTTTCAGAGAGGGCCACAATCTGGACCACAGGTTTTGTTCAAGAATATTTTCAGTTCAGGTTCGTCCCAGCGCAGCTGCACTGCATTACAACTGGCAAATTTCGCTGGTTTTGAGTTCTGCAAAGTTCAACAAGGTCATATACAACACAACAAGCATAGCTTTCTAAGTGCTAAACATTAACTACAAGAAAAGCACAGCTGTAGGGAGTTGGTGAAGGTCCCAGGTATAATATCGCTGGACATATGAACACAGGGCTTCGAACAAAATATAAAGGAAGGACAGATCTTCATTTCTGAGCTCTGTAATTTGCACACCATAATCCCTCACAATGTCGAAAAAAGATGCTGACTGGGACACACTGGACCACAGCAGATTGTTTGCATGCCACTTATGACGTCTTGCAGTGACCTGGTCCCTCAAGAACACGAACATTTTTGCTACAGCCGTTTGAACTTGTTTGCACTTAGGGGACAGTGGAGACTGGATCAAATGCAGTTGGTCAAAAACATGGACACACTTTGCAGATGCAGAAAAACATTCATCTTCAGCACACAGGTCATGCACAAGGTCGGCACGGCACGGTTAGATTTTGGGACTGGCAACAAGGAACTTTCAATGGTGTAGTGGAAGCCAGTAGGAGCAGCTATCGAAACCAGCTGGATGATCACCACACCTGGCATAAAGTCCATTTTGCAAGTTTGAAGTCATGGATGAAACCACACAACATGCAGCAATGATTCTTGGTACAAAACTTTGTCTAAGACATTTTGCATCTAAGGCAATGGGAAAGCATTTCAGCAAGCTCGATGGCTGCGTGCTCTTTGAACCCGCAGTCAAATTTTCTGTGGCATATGCTGTTATAGCAAATGTCAGGAAAACACAGTAGAACAGTGCACAAACACTTGGTAGCAGTCAGTGAGCAAGGTCATTCTTCATGTATCATGTCATAACACCTTGATAACACATCTCCTCTTATGCGGCTTGCAGAAACCAGGCTTTCACTGTGATGTTGGCAATATGGGATGAGAAGAATGTGACTTGATCTTCTGTACAAACATTCACGTGCAAGCCCTTGCATTGAGAATTAATCGGCTGCGAGTCTGTGCTGATCCCAGTACTAGTACTATGGGCTCATAAGGAACATGATGAAGCTTTGCCTTTTGAAAATGATGCCTTTCGTCGTTGGAGTAAGTGTCACCGAAATCCACGACATTCATTGCTTCAGACTCTTATTGTCCACATTGCTATACCAGCCACTATCTTGTCGCTTCTCGTGATCGTTGAGTGATGTGGCCGCGCTGAATTGTTGCTCATTCTCATGGTCTGGCAGCTCCATTAACCCACGGCCGATTCCTCAGCACTGGCCTCCTTTGGTTGTCACTGGCCCCTTAGAAATGCTCATGCTGGAGCAGCCATATCCTTCCCATAGGGACAGCACTGCCTTAAAGATGTGGCCATATTTAAAGTCTGCAAACACTACAATAAAATTGCAATCCCTCTTGCGTTTACCCACAGCCACAGCCAGTGTGGCAAAGGAACTACAACTGGCAGCCAAAGTAGCAGATGCGCTCATAATGTGAGTGCATCGCGTGAGCGCACTTGAGAGCTCGAGCGGTGCTATGAGGAGGAATGGCAACGAAATTTTAAGGTCGAGCGCTGCGTACAACCTCTCGAATTATATAATATTGGTCAACTGTCGTCGCGTGGCTTGTCTGAGAGCTCTGGTCGTTTTTTTTTTTTTTTTTTTTTTTTTCAGAGCATGGCTTGCCGGAGCTCCGACCGCATTATCGAAAAAAA
>JAJIZL010020562.1:17122-47180 GCA_023969395.1 Amblyomma maculatum | reverse complement strand
AATGGAAATTTAAATGGTTAAAATCCGTAGTCGCAAGGAGTGGCTCATGGCTCAAGGAGTTTAACGTTTGAAATCGTTCAAAACGGGATATATTTAGCAAGATAATATTGGGTACAACATCGGCAACAGGCCCACTGAGAGCTGAATTTGCTAAATAATCCGCCATTGTATTAGAAGCGATGCCGCAGTGTCCCGGAACCCACTGAAAACGTACTTCCTGTAAGTGTACCGGAAGGAAAAACATCAGGGTTTGTTTCAAAAGACGCATTTTCGGACTTTCTAATGCTGCTAAGACTGACAGGCAGTCAGAGAGTATGATTACGTGAGTAACATTACCGGGAACTTTTTGAAGGGCCAAACCAATTGCAAGCAATTCAGCAGTAAATATTGGTGTGTAATCAGGGATCCGTACAGAAAAACTCCAATCAAGTGCTTGGGAGTAAATCCCTATTGCTGCTTTTTCATTTCGTTGTGAGACATCTGTGAAAATAGCTACGTGTCGTGGATATTGTAATAGATAATCTTCAAGGTGTCCCTTTATTACCGTGGTAGTCAAGTCTTTTGCATTAGATGGCAACGACTGGTCAAAGTACAGTGTGGAAGTATACATTGCCAACACGTCATATTGACATAAGCGAAACTGCAATTTTGGACAGCAAGGACTGAATAAATACAAATTGTGGTTGCTTATATTGCGGCCAATGATAATCTATAGAAACTGAGATTGGTGTGTAATAAAAATGGGAGAAGCCACTCCAGACAGAGATTCCAGTGCTCGTAAAAAGGTTCGCACAGTGAGCAGCTCAAATCGAGAGTTCAAGTCACGTACACGGGCTTCTAAATAGAGGACTGCATTTGAAACTGTTCTTGGCAACCCCAAACATAGTCATAAAGCGCGCCTCTCCAGTAGCAACAAAGGTCGTAGTTTGTATTTAGGACTGCCCGAGAAAAGAACACAGCCGAACTCCAGAATTGGTCTCAAATAAGTTTTATAGAGAAACGAAAGAGTATCTCTACGCATACCCAATTTCTTATGGCTAATTCGAATCAGGCGACCAAGGGCTCGCTCACCTTTCAGGCAATTACTTTTGATATGAGGCCGCCAGTCTAATTGGGAGTGGTATAATACACCCAAGTATTTTAAGGATTCAACCTGTGAGATTTGTGAACCGCAATACGCAAGGGAGATATAAAGAGGGTGTGCCGGTGGGAAAACGAGTACTGAGGATTTCTTCACGTTGAAAGTTAATTTTACTTTACCGAGCCAAACTTCAAGGGCATTCAAGTAGACTTGCAATAGCTGATATAAGGAATGAACATCTCGTGCAGAAGAGAAAAACGCAATATCATCTGCATACACGTACACTTTTATGTTTGGATGAACAGGAATATCTCTCATTAATATATTAAACAGCAATGGAGACAGCACCGATCCCTGAGGCACGCCTCTAGTTTGGTAATAAGTTTCAGAAGTTATAGAACCTCTTGTGCAGAAAAATTTTCTATTGCTTAAGAATTCTTTTAACCATGCAAACATGTAAAAAGGTGACCTAATTTCGTTTATCTTATTCAACAGAATAGAATGTTCTACACTGTCATATGCTTTGGCGATATCCAAAGTGACCAATGCCGACACTTTTTTCTTCTTCATTGCTAACCTAATTCTACTCTCCAAATCTGTATGAGCCGTCCAATTGGAGCACCCTTGACGAAAACCAATTTGTGCATCATTAAATGCATTCAGGGTCATCACATGGTTTGTGAGGCGCCGGTGAACTATGCGTTCAACAAGTTTCACTAGATTTGAAGTTAGAGAAATTGGCCGAATATTATCCAAATCAAAGCCTTTTTTCGGATCTTTGAGGCTTAGTATAATTTTTGCAACTTTCCAGTCTTGAGGAAAGTTCTGCAACGTGCCAAGCGCGAAGCGCTCATCTTCTTTTCTTGCGTTGCAATACATGGCACGTGACATCGTCTTTTCTAGGGTCGTGAGAGGTTTTGGTAGGCATATAGAGGATTTGAAAGTCTAAAACGGTGACTCAAAAGTAGACGGTCATTGTGGGCAAGTTGCTAATTTTCTAATATAGGCTACAACTGTACGAGCAACACGAGGGCAGGAGACAGAAACGAAAACGACACCACGAGCGCAGACAACGGGCGAAGAAACACGGTTGCAGTCCCCGTGCGCCCATGGTGTTGTTTTTGCTTCGATGTTGCCAATAATCCTTTTATTCGCGTAGTCATAGCTTTTATTCAGCTTTTATTCGATAGTGGAAATATTAATACGAAACCGGGTCAAGCAGGGAGACGAAGTCTCTCCGTCCTTATTCACTACATTCTTATGAGAGGCATTCAGAAGGTTCTCTAAGGCCGTACGAACAAAAAAAAATAAGGAGAAAAAGGTCTAAAATACAGAAGAATGAGCAAGCATCGATGGGAAGCTTGAGTTCTACAAAAGGATTTGTTTTTGTCTAGGTAGAAATGTCCTCTTGTCGAAACGCTGGTAAGCGGACCAACGCTTCACTTCAACCCTTGTTCATTTTGCTTGGCATATCTCAAGAATCACGTCTCCATGCCATTTATTTACTAAGAAAAATTCCTAACTTTCTATTCGTGGTGATAATGCCCTAGTGAACAATTACATGCTGCAACCTTGCAGATTGCACAAAATTTCAATGGTTGTAAAAATACAAGAAAACAAATGTTCTATAATCAGGATCGCTGAGAACAGTTTACGATGGTGAGTCACTAGAAGAGTAACAAATACAGATGTGACCAAAATATTACGGAGCATGCTCCAGCATTTGAAACTGTTTCACGCACTTCGCCGAGAAGATATGGTCGGTTATTGGGCCTATAGGCGAGCGCACGGCGGAATGTGCAGACGGGAAATAAGGGTTGTGAAGAACATGATCGCCGAGGTGTGCTCTTAATATTAAGGCTGGGTCTGTTGTTCTACATAAACTGCGTCAACTAAATATCTTGCCGTGATGGCTCAAGGGTTATAGAGTACCCGTGTTCGGGTTCGAACCCGGCCTCGCGTCAGCGCTTAACAGTAGGCGAAACGCAAAAGGCGTTTGTATGCTGTACAATGTCAGTGCATGTTAAAGATCTCTAGGAGATCTAAATTTATCCGGAGCCCTTCAATGCGGCGTCGTTTATAGCCTGAGTCGCTTTGGGCCGTTAAGCGTAACAGAATGTAACGTAACGTAACATAACATAGCATAACATAACACAACATACGGACTAATAGTGACCGCAGGTATCTACTACGAGAAAGAAACTGTCAGAATAGGAATTGATAGGATTGTAGCTGCTAAGCTACCTCAAGTGGTGACCAACGTCTTACCCATGTTCTTCAGAAGAAAAACATGCAATAGCTGCAATTTTTAGTAGGGTTGAAGAAACTTTGGGGCCAAAGAAAATAAACTCGAAAACGCTTTGACTACAGTCACGGAAAGCCAAATTTCCGCAGAATTAATTGACCAAAAGAGAGCGAAGTGCATTAGGGAACAAAGTCGAGTTAATGATATATAGCGAAAATTGAACTTGGAAAATGTACTGTTGCGGTACGTAACATGCGCGGGAAACAGTGGGGTCTATACACCGGGAACAGCGGATTCGAAGAGAGGGAAGGCTTAGTTGGGGAAGGCCGAAATCCTAATGAGGAAATCAGATTACAGAAAGCCTGCAAAAGCCTCCAGTGCAGGCAGCGATGACACATGGACACGGATACTTCGGCACTGATCGAGGTATTGGTTACACAGTGGATGAAGTTCAGTCGATATTGATGGCAGTGATGAATGTGATGATGACTAATACATGTATATTATTATCGTGGTTGCAAAAGAAATGAATGTTAATCTTAGCTTTACCGGCTTTCTGGATTAAATAACTTAAGCATGAACAAACGTCAGTATTTGATTTATGCTCCTGCGGCATTACAGCGTCGTGTGGACCATCTTGTTCAATCTTGCCTTTTGTAACGAAAGCAACACTGTGCTAGGTTTTCAAGCCGTTGGCGTGGCACCGTGGCACCGTGCGCCGTTGCCTAGCAACTTTCACGTGGTATAGACCGAGAGCTGGGCCAGGAGTTAGGGTATAGTGCCTAGAATATACTTCTAGGCACTATAGTTAGGGGAAGAAAGAAGAAGAAAAAGAAGAGGGAAAAGAAGACGAAGACAGATAACTCGGTAGTTAGTAGAGGAGAAAGAAAACAGCGAATTGCTAGGACAGAACGTTCGTTCGAACGCTGTGACGGCGGCACATTAAATCCAGGTGTCCGCAGAAAAATTCGCGGCAAATCTCATAGGTTTCGCTCTATCACTAGGTTCAAGCCATGCTTAAATCCCAACAATTTATAAGCTTCAGTGGACAGAAATTAATCGTGAAGGTTTCCTTGTCCCTTTTCAGCCTCAGCCCACCTTTCAAAAACACACTAAACTTATTGTAAACATCAGTGCCTTATTTTCAAAGCAAATTGAACCTTGTCAAGTACGTCAAAATCAGCTCCGAAAAATTCATAAATAACACATACACTGCATGGGGACAAGTTTATGACATCATTCACGCTATATGAAACTGCAAAGAATATAGTTAGAGAAATATAACACTCGAGCACTCAGCCAAACGAAGTGGGAGGCTCTCTGAGCATCGCAAGCTGCTCATCAGGGCTTTGGAGGCAGTCCAAGCCATTGGGACGCTGGAATACGGAAAGCAACCCACACGCAACTCCGTGCACCACTTAAACTTTATTCTCTGTATGCCTAATTTTCGCGCATAAGCATTTACTGCTTTTATATACGGCGAAGTTATTTGCATGGCCATAAAAAAAGGGCTGAAGGCAAACACCGCACCCAATTGTTGTACCGGAAAAGACGTGGTTTTGTGTGTCCGCCTGCAGGATCGATGGGAATGAGAAGACCTTACCACACTATATTGCGCATGATGGTCACTTGTTCCGCATTACTCTGATGCCGTGATATGCTGCCTCCCTGTCGTGTGTTGATCCGGAGTGCTGTCCATACAGAGGTTCTGGCTAAAAGAACGAACGATTTCGTAATTGTGAGGCCGCTTCACCTGCCTTCCGAGTACTCGTAATATATCCACTATTCGCTACCTTAGCCACCCGCGCTACCGCGTCATGTTAAAGCTGAGACAAAATGCTACAAAAGAATTTAAAACCCATTAGCGGTGACGGAAGTGTGACGAAAGAACTTGACCTGGTCATTGCACGTGCCCACTGCCTAGTACTCAAAGTAAAGTTCAACCCTCACTCCCGTCTATAGCTTTACCATCCTCCTTCCCTGGCAAATAGAATTAAAAAAAGGAGACAAAAGTGCATTTACAGCCATCAAATGACATGCTCATACATATCATTGTCGTCAGCTTCGAGTATTATGAGGAAGCTTTTTAGGTCAGGTCTGACTTTCGTGTCCCAGAACAATGGTAACGCCGCAACGCCACCATTAGGCAATCCTTGCTCGTATTTTATTGAACCTCGAGAACGCGTAGCTTGCTTGGAACAGCAAAAGCCGCTTAGTCTTCTCTACGTCACGTGATCGAAATCTGGCAGTGGACAAGCATAAATGCTCAGTCGCAACACGCTTCCACTGAGGCGTCCACGCATCGGGGGATTTTCCGTCTCTACGGCGGTAAGATTCTTTTTTTTTTTTTTTTTCCAGCGACATTATGAAGGAAAACGAACAGTGGTTCATTGAGTACTCGAGCTGCAGTAAAAGAACTAGTAGTTAGTCACTACAGATGAAATAGTAGGTCCGGTTGCAGATACCTACGCGTATGTCGACTTGGTAAACTGAAGCGAAATCCGTGCTGGATCGGCACGTTACTGCCATCCTTATCTTTCTTTGTGTGTCTGTGTCTGTGCGCCCCCAGCACTAACACTTTTTTCCTTTCTTATCAGGCGCTACAATAAAGTGAAATAAAAAGATGCCTGCATTGTATAGTTTTCACTTTCCATCTATAGTGGTTTTACAATTTTGATATATATGTTAGTGTATGCGTCAAGTTTGCAAACATATTTGAAGCAGCATAATATATATATAATGATGATTTGGTTTGGTTTGTGGTGTTTAACGTCCCAAAGCGACTAAGGCTATGAGAGACGCCGTAGTGGAGGACTCCGGAGATTTCGACCAGCTGGGGTTCTTTAGCGTGCACTGACATCGCACAGCAAACGAACGCCAATCCGTTTCGCCTCCATCGAAACGCAGCCGCCGAGGTCGGGTTCAAACTCGGGTACTCCGGCACAGTGGTCGGGCGTCTTACAACTGCACCACCCCGGCGGGGCCATATATACAATGACACAAAGTGGTACCATATATTTGGAATGAACGGTTTAGACTATTTGAAAGGATGAAAGGAGCAGGAGGTGGGGTGGAGTCAATTGTGAAAAAGCTCCGTTGAACAGTTATCTTACGGCTGCTGCCGTAAGCAAGCTTGAAAATGCCGTGCAGCTGGCAGCAATAATAAAATGGGCTTTCTTCTGTCACCGACCTGTTGCCACATCTTTGCAGATGAATGTCTCGAAGCAAGAAGTGCTGAAAGTTTCGTTCATACCGGTAAGTAAATATTCTTCGCATCTTTTTTCCCTAATATTGTTGTGCATGTACCAACATATCACGCGACGCCTTTCAAACACAGCTGTGACTGGGAGAATGAATCTTCCGTCCGCTTAACATCCTGAAGGAAAACGCCACTTGGCCGCCTGCGGGAACCGTTGTGAATGAGACAGTGAAGGCGTGCGCTCTGTTCTGAAAAGTTAGGAATCTCAGTTACATAAGCGTATTCAAGAACGGTACCGCGATAGAATACAAGACCTCCTGCTCATGCATAGGAGCCTCGGTTCTATCTCAAACGTACGTCATCACGCATGCCAGATTGGTTGTCTTTGGTACGTTACTGCCCATTTTAAAGTTCCGCTTAAGGCCGATCTTGGATAAATTTTGTCCAACGCGAGGGGCATGTTATACTTTTTTCCCCATTGGCTGTGCGTATACACGTGAGTAGGTTTGTCGGAAAACCACATCTATTGTGATACCATGCATATACTGACAACTATTGAAGGATTAGTGAACAAAACAATCCTGGGAAATGCTTTAGCACCGCCTAAGAGTTGACGTGATAGCGTGCGTGTTTTTCCGACACTTTTGGTGACTTTTGGCGCGAATACATGTCACGGCAACGGTGTTCTTTTGGCAGAACGAGTTGAATACTCCATCACGTAAAATTAACCTTGGTTTAACTCGGCTAAACCGATTAAAACGTGCGAAATCACTGGCCTGGTTTCGCTTGACGATTCGACATTGATAGACTGGCACAGAGTTGAGCAAAACTGTCACACTATTTTGATTGGTTTGGTTTTTTGGGAAATGAATTAGGTACAGTATCTATCTTGCAATTCTCGATGGACACTTACGCTTACAATTAACCGCATACAATTGGACTTACATATGTCGTCGCTCCCATCGCTATCCCAAAATTACCTCCAACTTGACTAGCAGGTGGATGCTAAATGGTATGCACCATCCTGAACGCTGCATAAAGAAAGGTTGCGTCAGCTTCGATACGGAATCATGTTCTTGATTATGACATGTTTGAAACGATGATAAGTTTTTCCAGGTTATGGTGACGCCTTCGACAAAAAGAGCTGTATACGCCAATTGCGTAAAACGCAGTTTACCGCGTTTGAAAAAAAAAAAAGAAAAGGTTAATTCATACTTGGCTCAACAGTGAAGTGGCGGCTTACCCAGCGGTAATGATTATAAAGTTCGTAATGACTCGTTCGAATTTTTCTATCACGTATGAATTGTAAGTACTACGACGCTAGTGAACAGAGGCAGGATCGAGATGCTTGTTTTTTGCAATGAACCCCGGGAGCAGCCGTCTTCGACATAGTTAAAGCTTTGATACCGTCTGCATCTAAACGCCCCCTGTTCATCACCACTCTGTCACTACCACCACCACCCCTCTGCGACTCTTTACTCGTTCATATCTTATCCCTCTCCGAGTTTTCCAGAAGAGGAAAAGGCACGGATATATGCCTCCAAGGAAAGATAACAAAATGTGGCAAATGAGCACCACGTGAAGTTTTCTGAGAAAGAACCGTGTGACTGCATACGCAATAAGTATGCGCAGTGCGCAACAAGCCTTATTCATGTGCAGCCAATTTTTAAAGGGGCCCTGCAACATAATTCGAGTGCATTGTTTTGCTTGTTTGTTGCAATTGTTGAGTTATGGCGATGCAATTACCATCGGTCGTACCACGCATATTTCGGTGTATAATATTCTAATCTGCCGGAGAACCAAGATCATGGTACTGACAGTGTCGGCACACAGTGGTGGTCTTTTGTAGCGGACATGACTTAAACTGGCAGGAGTTTGATTGTTGGATAAACAGCAAATGCACTGCTAATTGTGTCAATTAGGAAAATACGTTACGCTGCGTTGTAGTGGTTTATATTACGTCAACGAATCCAACATGTTTACTTTAAGTAAAGGCAGTGCAGTGAAAGTGTTACAAAAAAGCACCAGTAGAGGCGCTGGTTACCACTTTTTATCAAAGAATTTCGCGACCCATACTCGTGGGCAGCTTTCTGTGGCTATGCAGCCAAGGTGCGTCGCTTCGCATTATTGTAGTATATTTGCGGCTGGAGAGAAAGTGGCAGTTAAGGAGCGTGCACACAATAGTTGGTCGTCAACTTTAGCGAAAACGTGTTGCAGCGACCAGGAAACTATGAGCAGCCATCTTTCGTGGCGTTGCAGTAACGGGCTCATATAGGCTGTTTCGATTGGTCCCACCGCATGTCGTCATTGTGCGAGTGAAATGGGAAGACCGAGGAATTAAAAGTTGAGAGAAATTTTTGGTTTGCTTGGATTTTTAAATTTATTTCCTTAATGACTCCCGTTAGAGTGCACTGATTCCTGCTGCTTTGTTGGAGACCTGGCGCTTGTCTTTGCAGCCCCCACAAATATTTGATGATGCCTGGGGACTTGTATGTAAAAATCCCTATCTGCTTCAAAATTTCGCTTATTTCGCTCTGCAGAGCACAGCTCGAGTGACGTATATACAAGCCTGATCCCATCTGTACAGCAGCTACAGAGGTGTTTCTTGCATTCTCAGCCTCCGATATACGGCTGTAGGGGCAAGGACATATATTGCACCGCTTACGGCGTTCGGCTTGGAAGCCATACGCTGTAGCCACTGAGCTGCCGCAGCGGGAATTTTGATTTGAGCCTTCGATATGCGACTGAGCGCAGTTACAGAATATAATTTGCGAGAGCTCACTCTTTTTAGCTACGAGGTACCGACGTCGTAACCTAAACGTCGATGTGCTTGCAGTGGCCCCCATACCTGACCGTCTCCTACCGAGGCGACAAACTGGCAGTGGGCGGGCCAATGGGCCAGGTACTCGACGCTCTGACCACCAGCCTTAACATGACGTAAGTTTGGTACGCTTCCTTTCGAGATCTTATATGCAAATGTGGAGAAGGCAATCGGGTTGGCCGATAACGTGTCATGGTTTGGTCTCCACATGAAACGGCTTAGCAGGGGATATGCGCAGAAAGAACACAGGGTAGCAAATCTTAGCGATCCCATTACCCAAAAAGCATCCAAGGGTCAGTAAGCATTTGTTTTTTCTTTAAAAGCTATTAAGATGCTAAAAAGGTCTTTCAGAATTCATGGCCTAGTTTAAAGGATTCCTGCCGCAAGTGAAAGCTCACTGACGTCATTTCTTTGAATCTCATGATCCTTTCCTAAACAATAATAATAGAAATTTGCCACGCTTAATCCCTGTAATGCGGCAGGTCCACAGAGACTGGTTTGCGGAGGTCCGCTGCCACTGGTAGGGTGCACATAGGCTCTTCCCTTTTAGGTAAATCCAGGGTTTGCCCAATTTTTCTACCCGAAGTTATTTCTTGAAAGTCGGAGTAAACCTGATTCTTAAGCGAAACTCCGCCTTCTGGAGATCAAATTTTGCAGTGCACAAAGATGAATCTAGCGCACGAAATAGAGCGGATATCATGTGCTCATTCCCGAGCTGTGTTTTGAGTTGAAACCTTTTCTGATATTTGTTATTTATGACGCAGCTTTATGGAGGAAAACTCCGAAAAATTCGTTTTATAAATTAGGGGCCGAAACGCGAGTACCGATTTGTCTTATTGCCATGATTGCATCAAGCGCCAACCAAGTAAACAATGGTTCGCTCCAACACTGGTGTGCGCTTTAAATATTTCGCTCTAATGTTGAATGAAACAATGCCGAAAGCTGGGTGAGTTGATTAAATTTTATGAGGTAATATAGCACGAATTAAATACGAAAGGTGCGGCACAGACAAGCGCTAACTCGCAACCATATCTTGAAAAACTGCGGCTTCCGACTGATGCCTTTTTGTTGTATGCTTTTTTTAAGGTGTTGCCTAGGTATAACTGTGTATTCCGCAATAACCCATAGTGGCGAGTTAACACTTGTCACTGTCGTACTGTCCGATTTTCGTCTTCCCTTCACGCTATATTACATCACGGTGTTGAACGAAAATTCTCACAACGTACAAAGGGCCTTCCGAGAACTTGGAAATACGGCGCAGGAAATAACAATGTGCGTACATAAATAATTGAAGTGAGGAAATGTAACATCTCATTTTGTGAACAGTTTAGATTTGCACTTTTCATTTTCACAATATCTTTTATCAAAATAATGCGACTGAGTAAAACAATTGGAAGTACTTAAGCCCCGCCTTTAAAGACACGATGCGACATGATGGCCGACGCCCCTTGCGTATTTAATCACTAACCCTTTAATTTGTTCCTCTATTATTTCACACATACTCGTTACCTAGAGTACACTTATAATTCTCCACGTTGTTTGAAAGATCACCTGATAGTTATAAAGCCCCGCTTTAACCAAGCCGTAACGAAAGTGCCTGTATGGCCTATATGACTACCTTGCCTCATTCAGCATCCAAGAGCACTGGAAGGTTGATTCTTATTCCACCTTCCCACCTCAAATAAGCTAGCCGAGTTGGCAGTTCCACCAGCTCCATCCAACTTTATCAAATCATGTGGACGGTCGCACAACCAGCCGACGAATCAGTGCCTGGCCATTTCGCCTGCCAGCTACCACCTGCCTGCTACCATGTACCAACTACAACCTACCAGAGCAATACCGGTGGCTTTTCGCTCACAGAGCCGACGCCGGTTTTTCTGGAGAAAGTAGTCTTTAACACTCTCGTGTTCGTACAGTGTTATTCTTGCCCAAAAACGAGACCTAGAAGTAAATTGTTCTCTCATGCAAAAATTTTCTGAAAAAGCAATTTCGATAAAATAAATAAATACCCGAAAACGAGATCAGAAGTATAAAAAAGCGATGTTCCCTTGAGAAACAGGGCACCCAAAACTGCCAATTGCATGGAACCTCTCTCAATTTATCACTTCATAAAAGTTGTATCCAAAGTGGGAACACTTATTGGACAAAACTTTGAACACGCTTCCAGGTGTATGCAGTTGGCGAAGGCCTTTCTAGGCTAATGGAACGAAATCCCGTGCGCGAGAGTCGGGCGCTAGTTGTGCGCGAAATCTGTGCGTCAAATCTGCGCGCTGATGTGTCACTTGTCAATCATCCAAGTGAGGCCATCAGAAAAATAAAAATTCATTCTCCAGCGGGAATCGAACCTCCAAACCTCGGATCCCCAGCCGAGCGCTTTAACCAACTGCGCACCGAATCGTGAAACGTACATTCTAATTCTCCTTGTCTACCGTGAAGATAATAATAGCGATGACAATGACGCTGCAGTTAGTGATAATGACAATAATGACAGTAGCAATGATAATGACAATGAATTTAGTTGATAATGATAATAAGAGCAAACGTGATGCACCGTGTGCAGCAGCAGCAACGCTCCGGCTTTCGCATTTCTGTTGTATAGATTCCACAGCGCTCTCGGAATTTGCCCGTTACAAGCAGTGGCCACTTTAGCTGAACGCTGCTTAGCGGGACCAGCATGAGAGGAACGATTGGAATTCACAGGACAGAATATAATACGGTCTTCTCCCGCGAGCCGAACGTCATTTCATCAAATGGCCTTGCCTTCTGGACCCAGTGAACTGAAGCCTTCTGTGCCGGTTAGTAAAAAGCGGCGACTGACCCACGGATAAAAAGCACCTTTGCGGTCTGTCGGGCCTCGTGCCGAGTGCGTAAGAGAGTATACATAGAGCGGGTATCGTCACTGGATTGTCGCGTAGGGTCGGTTTCGCAGGCGCGAAGTCTATAGCCCGAGCGCGCCCAGCTAAGTGGGTGATTGCCATTATGGAGCTTATCGCGTCTTTCCTGGGCAGGTTTCTTTCGCGCGCTGGAAACACATTTCTTGTGAGAGTCCTTTATCACCCGATAACGGGGAGCAACTCTGTGATCGGACTGTGCTACAGCAGCACAAAACAGTACCAAATACATAAGAGTGAAGTATCCCGCGAGTTCAAGAAACGATTCCATCTGGTCCGGTCTCGACAGGTGTTTTCCTTGTGCATTTTTTACCGAAAGAGGACATGAAAAACTACAACAAAATATTTCTTGTACAAAGTTCAAACGGTTTCCTATTTACTCTGAGCAGGTTTGAAGCGACCCTTCCGTCGGACGGACAAATGGGAATCCGCCTTCCTAACGGCTCTTGGACGGGAGCTGTCGGCAATGTTCAAAGAAGGGTACGAGCCAAGCACTTGACCACAATTGTATTATCGCATCGCTGCACCCTTCGGAGCTCACATCGGATGACCTGCGCTGCTTCTCACGAGATTCGCACGTGCACTTCCACCTGTGTTCTTTGCGAGAATATCTATTCATCTGTGAAGCGTATAATTTTTGCTAAGGTTTAGTCCATTGTTGTCTAGGGGACCTTCCAAGGTTTACTATATTTGAAATGAAGTAATAATTACTCATTGACATTCACCGAACACTGTCATCATCTAGCTTCCCTTTGCAGAAATGCAGCTGGGCTTGATGGAAGGTGAAGAGTAATTACTTGAGGTGAAGAGTAATTACTTCTTACGAAGGTTTATTACTTAATTTCACAATGAATGTTTAAAAAGGTTGCGTAGCTCTCTTTGTACACACTCCTTAAACCGTCTGACCAAGTAGCGTCTCCCACACTGCCTGATCCGCTTAGCAACAACGCACTTGAGCATGAAGCACTGTGTGCGGCAAAGACAGTAACTTTTGTAGAAGCTATATGCTTTGCTTTATATGCTTAAAGAAAAAGTGGGCAAAGGGGGCAAGTTACACTCGGGCTGTATTTGTGCCCAGGAAGTGGACATGACCATCGTGCCCATGATCCAGTCTCACAGCCGCATGACAGTGGGCGAGTACGGCCCGCCCATCATGTACGTGCAGTTCGGCATACTCTCGGGCAGCGGAGTCAGCACTTCCAACGTCTTCGGGTACATACTGACCTTCGACTGGAAGGTGAGACCGCGTGCGGCGCAGAGTAATTTGAGGCTGTGGTCGGATACAGCTCAAGCCAGCAGTAACCGCCACGAAAAATCCCTCCGAGACAGAAAATATAGTGTGCTGTTATTAAAGGTTTTCAGGTTACCCAAATATAATGCTAATTATCTGATCAGATTTAAAGCTGAATGATTTCGATGCCTCTGGCTTGTATGGTATAATAAAGCTTGAAAAGGTGATTCTGTTTACGCTTCAGCGGGGTGTTACACACACCGCGTACCAAAGCCACGGCTGTTTTTTGTTTTTGTTTTTAATTCGTTATTTATGCAAGATATTGGCGGCGCGAAAGCTGCGGGGTACAAAAGAACACAAATGCACATGTGCATCACTGAGCATCCGAGATATTTTTATCTCGCGTGCTCACTCTTTTTATTTTTTAGGAAGTTTGCCATAAGCCATAGATAGAAAGGAGGAAGGGAACGTAGAAGAAAGTTAGAAGGAGTGGAGTCACGTGCTGTTGTGAACACCAAAAAGGCCAAATAGAGAACAAGATACAGCATAAAAAAAGGGAGGGGAGATACAAGATAACAACAACAAAATAGGTCTTCATATAATAATATAGGGCTTCAATTCACAAGTATTCGTCGTATATTGTGAAACAACAGACGATGCATAACACTGCTGCAGTGTCGTTACCCCTTAAAAAAAAAAAAAAGATTCTGGCGCGTGCCAGATCAAATGTCACAACAGACAACTGCCTACACTATGCGACAATAAACAAGGAATAATGAATGGCCCCTTGTAAGCCCCTTGCGTTTGTATACCGGGGACGAGGCCCATATAAGTACTGATAAGTCTCCATACAAGAGGGCATTCCAGTTGTTTGTCAGGCCGTGAGGGTAGTTCTTACTCGGGACAGACGTCATGCTTTCATAGGCATGATACGTCATTAAGCCTAAGGCTGACGAGATCAAAGTAAGCACACAGTCCTTAATCACGTGTGTCGATACGCAATGGGCAATTCTGAAGACATTTCCCATTGCTGCAGTGATAAATGTCAACGCTAAGGATCGATTCAGCACACAATAATTAAGGTCAACAGTCTGAAGCCTTATGCTGCTGCCCCGAGCAGAGAGAGAAAATGGGAAAAGGAAAGATAGAAAAGATGTCAAAATATAAGGCAAGGTAGGTGGGAGGTTTCGATGATATCGACGTTAAGTTTATTCGCAGAATAAGTAAGTTTTTAAGTGCCAGGCAGAGATTCTTCGGAATATTAAAAAATGTAATGTGATTACATCTGCGCTACAGTTCTGTCGAATAGAAATCTACACAGCCGAGATGGCCTTTCTGTACGTTTACTTCCCAGCTACACCTCGTACTTGTGTTAGTGAGAAGGCGTGAGGAAAACAACGTGCAAATAAAACACAAATAATGATTTGTATACCCGTGGAGGGCTCAATCCTCGATTGAAAGGCTTGTGAGTAGAACGGCTGACACTAGAAAGTTGAGTGCAAAAGCACCGTTCATTTCTTACCGGTAACAATTACACCTAGGTTTTTCACATGAACCTCTCCAGCCATTTCTGTACAAATTATCCCCCCCCCCCCTTCTTTTTTTTTTCTAATTTTTCGTGCTTGTTCGATAACGTTTCCAGAAAGAGAGCAGCAGCTCTCCTGGGGGCATAGCGAATATAGTTAAAGTTGACCAGATTAGGTACCTGTCACTAAGCACGTTTCACCTCTGGGTCTACGAACGGTCCACCCGCAGGTGTGGGCTCTGCTCCTCAGCACAATCCCTGTGCTGGCCCTATTGGTGAGCTTGTCTGAATGCCTCGTCCACAAGACCACTTGGAAGAGGATGTTGTCTCAAGTGCAGGGATGGGGATGGGAGCTCTTCAGGAATCTTCTCTATGAAAGTAAGTCTACGCCAGAGGTAAGGCCTAGTTTGCTACTACAACGCTTCCGTATAATCATGGTGCACGTACACGCATGAGATATCAAGCTGTCGACCCTGATTCCTTCGATCGGGCACATGCATGAATGCATTGATTGAATTGTGGTCGTCTTATCTATGGCCTAATAAATCTCCGACCACTCGCATTCGACTTATCTATACTACCATGATGTTGACCACAAGCAGCCGTAGGCGTTATTTCGTGAAATAAAACTTCAGTCAATATCACCTGAGACAATCTTCCAGTTTTTAGTGTGTCTGTGTGCGAAGCCCAACTTTTCTCCCACAGGCACTCCGAGATGTGTGACTCACATACACCATGGCCTAACATTAATTTACCGGACAGATATGCCTCGTCTACATCGACTTGCACAGAACATTACTGAAACTCCTGGAATGGCAAAACACTATGCGCCCCTTGCGTGATTGCTAGCACAAACCTCGCGGATTCCTGAAGCATTAGGTCGAGCGTGCAACAAGGGACGAGCTTTGTGCATTCTATTATGGTGTGGTTTGGTTTCGTTTGGCTGATGGAGTTTAGCTTCCTCTCGAGCTATGAGAGACGAAGTAGTCGAGGACTCTGGAAATGTCGACCACCTGGGGTTCTTTAACATGCGCTGACATCGCACAGCAAACGGGCGTCTTGCTTTTCGCCTGCATTGAAAAGTGGCCGCCGTGGCCAGGATTCGATCTCGCGTACTTGGGTATAACAGTCGAGCATCCTAGCCACTGCTCCGCCGCGGTGGGGCTGCATTCTATCATCAGCGAAAGAGAAAACAGTATATGCTCCAACTATGATGATGTGACGATAAACCCGTAATTCGTTCATCATGTCACTCTGCTTAATCATGCGCGTGTATTATAAAGTATACTTTATTTTTCTTTTCAAAGGCATTTTCTTGCGGATTAGTCGCCAGTTTCCTCTTGTGGGCATGCGCCATTTGACGTTTGTAAAAATACTAGCGCTTTTTGTTGATGTATACTTTCTGGCCATTTGCAGCTCAACCCTGCGAGACAGCTGTAATTTTTTTCAACCTTAAACACGATGATCGAACTTGATGCTGAAGAACCGTAGTCTTCACATCTCATTCCCTTTGGTGCAGGCTCTCCGCGCTGTCCGTCGCAGACCTCTGGGCGCGCCGTACTGACGGTATGGTTGCTGGCGGTGTTGGTGATCGCCAACTCGTTTGCGGGCCACCTCAAGTCCAGCATGGCCATCAAAAACGAGCCCCAGCAGGTGGACAGCATACACGACGTGGTGGCCCAGCGCGGACTCAGGCCTATCGTCTGGAAGGGTTCACACTACGAGGCATTCCTTTCGGTCGGTCGCTCATCGGAGACTTATTGAGCGGTCGTGTGAAAGCCATATCGCATGTGCTAAGCTTCACACCGTCGCTTTTCCAAACGAGCTCGAGGACATATGTTCTCAACTATGCTTACTATTAACTGGTGCACGTTTCATGAACCTTATTTAGAAGCTCCCAGGTATCTTTCTTCCTTCTTCCTTGACGGCCTAACAGCGCTCGTTATATCCATACCACGGCCGCTCGATGGAAGCGCACTGGGTGCGGCCTGCTGCGTCGCGCCGCCGTCAATGGGCAAGCGCGTCCTTGGGGAGTTTACAGTTGCGCCCGCTATTTCTGCTGAGGGCGCCACTGTTCGGGGACACGTCGCCGCCGGGGTCGCCGGCTCTGAGAGCGTGGTTTGCTTCCTTTCTGGGCGCATTCGCCTCGCGTCTGCGTGGTAAACGCAAACGTTTTTGTGTGCACGTGTGCAAGCACGTTAACGTTGAGACTGGATGCGTTTGTTTTTTAAGGCGGAAGTCGTTCTAGGCTCATGAAGCGAAAATCTATGAGCAGAAGCTGTGCCTGTTATCTGTGCGTCGCGTCTGTGCACTGGTGTGCCAGTCGCAAAAGCGGACGTGCAAGGAGGAAGATTAAAAATGTAGATGATTGATGGTGATAGGTAATCAATAAAAGTTATAAATAGACATCGATAGAGGTAATGACTAATGCTAATGACTAATAATGCGTAATGATGACTAAAATGATTTGTAATGACCAGTATATCAAACTGTAATGAAGGCAATTGATTAGAAATGAGTACAAGTGCTTAGCGATGTGTGGTAATGACTATAATAGCCAGGCATGACTCATCATTACTGTTAATGACTACGAAATGACCAATATGTGAAACGACATGTAATGACCGCTGCTGATTCTAAATGAGTAACCTGCTTAGTTATGAGTGATAAGGGCTGCAATGACTACGCAGGCAGACTCATCATGACTGAGAAACGACCAATATATCAAACGACGACTTGAAATGACGAACTGTGGCAAACGATGAGAGGCAAATGATAGGAGAAGGACGAGCTTTCGCCGTCCTCCGCTTAAGAGACATCTAAGAGACCCGCTAATTTTATCTGCTGAGCTCGCTTCAGGCAAATACAGCAGCGAGGAGTGGAAATGCAGTCGCTTCCTCTGAAATGAAAGCGGCGCTGAGGTTAAAAAGTCATGATGCTGAAGCATAATGCCCTATCAGCTGCCATTGAATTTGCTACAAGGGCCAGCAGATTGGACTTGTTGGTGATTAATTATAGGTTAACATTGCAAACAACGTGACGGGAACACAACACAGGAGAAGAAGACGGCACAACCGCACTAGTTGTGGCGTCCTCTTTTCCTGGGTTCCCGTCACGTTGTTTAACCTATTTAGTTACCAGGGAGCTGGCCAGTGAACTAGGATTTTTAACGATGGGTTGTGAAGCAGATGAACAAGATGAGGTAGCACCAGAAGCTTTTCTCGCAGGTTATGTAGCGAGGACATATCAGAAAAAGCTACGAAGGGTTTTTTTTTTTATATAAGCATGCAATTTGTTCTAAATTTTGCAGCGCTAGTCTGAGTGGCCTTTTAAGTAAAGGAGCCTGTGCATACAACATTCGTTTACACTGTTGAGACTGTTGAGCCGATGCGATAAAATGAAAAGCCACGTTTCACGGAAACTCCGGCGCCCGGTCTGTCGGTGGATAATCGGAAAAAAACCTTTCTGGTAAGAGGCACTTTAGTTGGTGATATGGCCAAACACCTTTGGCGCAATGAGGACACATGACATGTTCAATGTGGCAGGAGCTGCCAAACCAGAGAGAGTCAATAAGATGTAAGGGTGAAATAGGAATTATTGAAAGCGGGACCCTTAGATCCCAAGTCGGGCACACTATACTCCTATAGGGCACGTTTTACAGCTTCGGTAAAGAGGTGCTCTATATAATTATGTGTAGGGTAATAATAATAATAATAATAAATTGGTTCACAGGAAGGGAAAGGCGCAGTAACTGTCACACTTGCTCTGTGGACACCCGAACCGCGCCGTAAGGGAAGGGAGGAAGGTGGGAATGAAAGTGAAAAGAGAGAAAGAGGAGCCGTAGTGGAGGGCTACGGAGTAATTTCGACCACCTGGGGATCTTTAACGTGCGCTGACATCGCACAGCACACGGACGCCTCTTCGTTTCGCCTCCATCGAAACGCAGCCGCCGCGGTCGGGTTCGAACCCGGGAACTCCGGCACAGTAGTCGGGCGTCTTACCACTGCACCACCCCGATATAATTCGGTGGCTTAAGGCTGCATTCTAATGATATGCGACAGAGGCAGCAATTACGGGATAAGGTGAATAAGCAGGTAGCAATGTGCGGGAACTCTAACGAGGCTCCTCAAGGAGACTTAAGAACCCCAAGTTTTGTTTATCACTACCAGGTTGTTGCTTAATTTATGCGATATTTGGTAATGGTTTTGAGGCGACATGTCAGTCGAGCAAGAGCCTGTTGCAGGAAATATGAGTCAACTGGACCAGTTACAGGTTAATGAAAACCAAGGACAGTGGAGGCTTGATGTACCCTGCAAAGGAAGTAATCAAGCTTTGTCAGCTTACAAGCATCTTCATTAACAGGATGATGAAATCTGAAGAGGTCCGGCGAAGTAGCAAGCTGTGTAAACTTGGTTTCATCATTGTTTTCTCACTGTACACAGTACCTGCAGCTAATCGATAAAAACAATCATCGTGCCCATGCTAAGGCGCTATGCAAGATATCGTTATGTTGCTGCCTCCACTGATAGCGAGCTGGGCTGGAAATGTCAACTCAACAGTGGAGCGATGTTTATGGCTATGGCATAAACCTCTTTCAAGAAAGGTTTTCCGTCTGCGATTGGTAATTTTCTTCCTTCTTTTGTGTGGCCATTAAATAAGCGTACTCGGCTGCTCGCTGAATCTCGGCTGCAGTTGCGCTCTGACGCGTGAACATTCTTGTGATCGCAGCTAAGAGTTTCACAGCAGGAACACTCGATGCGCGTTCATCCATTGAAAATTACGAACCAGCTAAATTGTATAGGTTTGCGAGCAGCCAATAAAAATAGTAATAAAAACTTTCGGCGCATATACGTAGCACCTTGAGGCAGACCGACTCTATCAAGCACGCTTACTTTGTCCGGTCATGCAAAATGCGGGAGGCCATGACAGATAGCGTTCTGGCGTTCTGGCGTACAAAGTTTAAGGTCTCCAATCGAGTCAAAGATCCCAGGTTATCATCTAGATATAACCTAATAAACATCTTCATATTTCCACCGTAACATTTGTCACAATGAGATAGAAAGGTTGGTTACATGTCGCATTTTCACAGAGGTTGCTCATAGTAGGATATTTTTTATTGGATAGCGCTGGCAGCTTAGAACAGGTTGGCATCAATTTGTGTATAAAAGCTGTATGCAGGAATGAGTAAATGGTATGAAAATGGCACACGGAATTCACGCATGGTTAAGTGGTTATGCATTAGGCTACCATGGCAGCTGAACAGCTTCGAATTGTTCACAGCTTGGTCACATTTTAATGTGACGAACAACTGGATCCGAATGCAACATCACGGTAATGCGAGCTCTCCAATCGAGTGGCCTTGAACCACCGTCACTACAAGTTTCTCGGGGTACACTCCAGTATACATCCTTACCGAGCAAGCGCTAAGAGTGACATGGTCACACTAGACATGACAGTATATACTTATTCTTGTTGCCAAATTGTGTGAAGCGGAGCTCTTATGTCCTTAAAATAAAAGGCTTCTACCGCGCCGACGCCTCCCTGAAAGCGCAGCCAGGCGCAGCTCTCCGCGCGCGGCTGTCCCCGAACGGTGGCGCCGCGGCGGTGGCGACTGGAAGTAGGCGCCTCCCGCCGGTTTCGGGCGACGTAGCAGGCCGCACCTAGTGCGCTTCCATCGAGCGGCCGTGTCCATACTAACGAAATAATTCTCAAAAAAGATTCGTAAGGAGGCTACGCTCGCATGTTTTCTGCTGGCGCAGTGGTTAGTTTACAAGTTCGTCACTTTAAATGTTTCTATGAACTTCACGAGAAAAAAAACATGTGGTCAATGTGGTTTTCTCTTGAAAGTCGCCTTGCATGGAGGAATTCAAGAGCGTTCCTAAGCACAACATTTATTGTGTCTTTAGGTAATCGAGGGTGGCAGAAATCAGTCATCCTAATGAAGTAAACAGTGCTTAGAAACTTAAGGAAAATGATTTTTATGGCTATAATCGTGCGACGTACTGAACTTCAGAAATATTATGCTGCAATGTAATTTTATGCTTCTGTTATCGAATGTTTAATGTTCATTTGGTTATTTATTATTTTTACTAAACATGTGTTCATGCTTTTGTTTTTTTTTTTTCGAATTCTGCGAAAGCAATCTATATGCATATACGTAGGTTGTTTTTCGTATTCGATGTGAATATTGTACGTGTGACTAATTGATGTCCACATTTCCTATGCCACTCGGATGCTATTGCGTGCATGGGTTTCCTGGATCCTGTAAAGCCGCGCAGACAATTTTTAGCCACGGAACCCTCCAGCTGCATATGAAAAATAAACTTATTGACTACCCAGACGGCCCGTTCTCCGGTGCTGAGCCAGCTGTGGCGCATGGTGTCCCACACCAACGGCTCTCAGCTTGGTCGCGACATGTTTCGAGACGAGCACATGCGCCAGGTGGTGGAGCGGCGCTCGGTGCTCATGGTGGACCACATCTCGCTTCAGTGGCGCACGGCCGCTTATTGCCGCCGCACCATGGTGCCCAGCTTCCACTTCGCACGCGAGCACGTTGACGAGAACCCGCTCTCCTTCCTCATGTCTCGCACCATGCGCAGGGACCTTCACCGGCGCATCTACGCCAGGTACGCGCACATGATGTGCAGTTTTCTGCGTAATATTTAAAATAATTGCAGGATTGCACTTACTTAGCTTCGCTTGAGAGCTTAATGGCAAAAGCCTTTCCTCCTTTTCTCCTACCTCTTCTCTTCTACTTGATATTTTATTGCGCGTTTGTGTACATAATATAATTTCATTTCTTTTTTCTTTTCTTTGTTTCGTCGTCGGCGACATCGGCATCTCAGAATTCCCCTCCTCGACATGCGAGACCGAACTGACTAACACGTGGCACACTACACGCCTTTTTATAGGGGCTAGGCTTAACTAGCCTAACAGGGAAATTATGTCAACTTCAGTAGCTATTGCGACGTCTGGCGGATACATCTCGAGTGATCTCGTGGAATCTCGAGAAGACATCTCGCGAAAAAATCTCGGGGAACCTCGTGGGCGCGAGATTTTCGCCATGAGAAAGTGTTTACATTACTCTTTGCAGTGCTACGACACCACTTTAACAGCACCACGGCCAACACAGTACTTGCCAATAAAAAGAAACTTTGAGCAACGACGGCATTGTCAGAAATCGCTTTTTCGCTACGGGGTAGCACGTGGTAGCACTAGAACTGAATGAAATCTGATACACATCCACTGATTTCGCTACAGGTGCGTCAGATTATTTTATTTTTTCAGAAATTCGTTTATTTTTCTAATTAAATAGGCTAATTAAATAGGCTGCTCAGTGGAATGCGTACTAAAGCTTCCCCATTTTCTATAGGCCTCGCAGAGGTGGCGCAGTGGTAAGCGTGCTCGACTACTGTGGCCAAGGATGCGGAATCGAATCCCGGCCTCGGCGGCCGCTTTTCGATGACGGCGACAAGCAAGGCACCCGTGCGCTGTGCGTTGCTAGTGCACGTTAAAGAACCGCAGGTGGTCGAAATTTCCGGAGCCCTCCACCACAACGCCTCTCATAGCCAGAGTCGCTTTGGCACGTTAAACACCATAAACCAAGCCAAACTATTTTCTCTAGCGCCAGAGGAGACGTTCTTTACGCTACGCGAAACACAGTGTCGAGAAAGCGCATTAAAAATATACTGTGAAGTGCGTTAAGAATTGCATCTGATTACAATTTGGATTATGAGATAGCGCTTTGCTGCAGGAAAGAAGTTGTTACCATGTTGCTTATTCTAGTCTTCTTTATGACGTGCAAGCTAGTGGGGTTGAGTTTGCTATCCGGTCTCCGGAGAAGCTATAAGAGGTAACCTGCAGCTTATTTCGGACACGAGCGTGTTCTCCCACATTTAGTCGCTGCGCGTTGTGATACAGCGGTACTGGCCATTCTTGCGTTCATGTTAGGAGATTGGTAGGTTGTACGAACCGCCTACCACGTAAAAGGACCACAGACCTCGTGATGGCTCGGAAACATCTTGACTGTGTAATACACATCGCTGCCATTCGACACTGAAATAAATTGTAATCCATGGTTCACACTGCATTGTACGGTCGTCACTGAAGTTTTTGTTTTTTTCAACTGCGTTGTTTTCTAATACAGCATCACAATGCTTGTCGTGGATAACACGCCTGTCAAAAGCACAGCACGAATATTTGCGCAGGGTGTCTGTGCGCTGACGTCTGGAGTAAAGTAAGGGCAGAAGTAAGCTGGGCTATAATTCTATATACATGTTGATGTCACTATTAAAACACGTTCTAACCTTGAGACCGATTGGTGACAGACGCCAAAAGCCACACACCGTCTGTTGCGCGCAGGATCACGTGGATGTACGAGAGCGGTCTGGTGAGCAAGTGGATGGCGGATAGCCTGGGCGACTGGCAACGCTGCGTGCGCCAAGCCGGTGGCCACGCAGCGGAAGACCTCACCGTCAACGACACGCTGGCCAGCTTCGTGCTCTGGACGCTGGTCATGGCGGCGGCCGCAGTGGCCTTCATCGTCGAGTTGCTGCACGGGCCGCGGGACACCGCCACCCACCCGGAGCCCGAGACGGGGCCGAGGCAATGGGCCAGCGCAGCGCGGATCCAGCTGAGTCGCTCCCGCGTCCTACGAGCACGCCGTCGCCTTCCCGCGAAGGCAGCGGCGTTTAGTGAACTCTTAACAGAGTAGAGCGACACGAAAATATCCATAGGGTCGCGCAAGGTACCTGGACAAAACTTGCCGATATCAATCAATCAGTCAATCAACATAGAAAGAGCTGAGATGGCACGGTCGTAATATTTTGATAACACCACGGAAGTTTAAACGTCGCTGATCTTTTCGATTGTTTTTGAGAGGTTTCCAGCACAGCATCATTTCTTCATACACGGATAATGGTTAGATACATTTAAGACAACTGTATGAATTATTGTTCTCAGTAAAAATTAAATTTCTGGCTTTTTCTGGTTATGCAAACGTTTGTCCTTCAGCAGACGGTTCATTATCTCCGAAAAAATTGCAATGAAATTTAATCCCGCCAACCGATTCAAAGTCGATATGACCTTAGCAAAAAGTGCAGATCGCCACCTTGATGGCGGTGAAATACTTCATTGCTCTCAAAAGGTCAGTACATGGAGGTATACATAAGCCGATCCATAAGGGTTCGGCCCTTACAAATACGAGTTGGGGTCCTTAGTACAGTGCCCCAGTGGCTGATTTCGAAGCTAATTGTGGTGCAGCGCCAACGCACGCATTTTAGTTGCAAAATACAGCTGTAGCGACGCCTGCATTCCTGTATTTATTATTTTTATTATTTTTTTCGCTTATAAATGCGATTTTCGGGTAGAGTGGTCCCATTGTAATTATAATGCGGTACTCCATTGATCCGGGCCAGCTACAATTTGTCCCCCGTGTCTCTTCAAGTACGCTGGCGTTTGTCTCGTCCGGAATAGCCCGCCTCCAAACCCACCGATCGTTGGTTCTGTACAGAAGCCTTTCCGCCCATCCAGCGCTGCCATAATAGAGGAGCCAGTGAAAACTACCTGAAGCGACGCGTTGTTTGTTGTGGCAAAAACAGCCGCATTACCTTGCAGTCCACATGTCACTACAACACACGCGTACTGGGCTGACATCTTAGCGGAGTTTTAAAATTTACAAGTATTCATGATAATTATATAGCCGAGGCTTTAGCGTTGCATCACTATTCACAAGCCCTCTTCCATGGAAATGGCTGCGACAGCGATTCCTTCCTTTTCTCCATGCAGCCTGCTAACTATTGCTTAGCCGGAACGTAGTGACGGACCCTCGCTTTTTGGTCAGCTCTGCAAGGCAAATTGGCTTACAGCAGGGCAGGAAATGCTAAACACCGTCGAACTTGTTTTCGCGATACATCTGCAGCCCTGTAATTGTGTGCCATCGCTTGCTTGCAATGTCCATAACCTTGCTTTACGTGCCTCTTTTAGCAGTTTTCTTTATTCTACAATAACATTTTCTTCTCGAACAATAAATTATCGTGAAAGAAAGCAACGAACAAGACATAATGTAGAGACGCAGTTGTGCGAGCACGGCAACCTTAAAATGACTAAGAATAAGCCCCTGAAGGCTGTGATGACCGGAAAGCTGCCGTGGCTGTTGTTGTTTTAGCAAACACTGTAGTAGCAGACAGCAGAACAAAGGATGCGTATTAAGGGTGCCCGCCGGACCAGAGTACAGAGAAAAATTGGGCGTCGAGGAGGTCATACGACACGGAGGACATGCGGAAGAAACGGTCATCAGTAATTTTGAAAATGAAGCACAACGCTTAAATTAGACACAATTTTCAGTGCACGAGTTGACCTATCTTGCGACAGTAAAAGTCTGCGAAACGATGTAGGCATGGATAGAGTAAAGCATCCAGCATTCTCGAAACTACTCAACTGTACGCGCGCCCTTTTCGAGACAACGCAGGAGTGTCTGTACATAGAGCAAGTCTGATATAGTTTTCTCAAGTAACTATAAACCTTCCTATAGGTTAGTACTTGTTACGAGCCACGAATTGCGCGCATGAACGTGCGTACTTAGCCACGAGGTTAAAAAATGCAGCGTGCGCAAAAATGAGACAAACCCAGACAAAGCGGTATACACTCATAAGATTCCATCATTCGAGCTCCAGATGGAAGCCAAGCAGTTCCAACAACCAAACTGAGCCCATGCTAGATCGCCCAACTCGACCGACCTCGTTGTTTTCTATCGGCTGTACCGCTATCCACTAGCTGCGCTGCTTCAAGGCTGCAACACAGATCGATTCCGCGAATATGTAAACACAGCAAATAAATGCTATAGCTGCGAGTAAACACGGAGATGTAGCGTTTATTTATGTTAAAGATACGGGGTCTATAGCTGCAGCTACGGTTCCGTATTTTTTGTGTAGCCAAGAAGCAAAGCTGATAAAAAATGTTTTCGATCAATCAGTGTTTGTTAGCCAATATGCTGCGGACGTGTATACGAGCCCCATATACGGTCTCTGAGGGTAAACGTAAGTGATGGCCACGTTTTTAAGCCGACCGCTTCAAACACATTGCGTAGTTGTACATTCTCGTTTCGATCGAAATTTTTCTGTCCACTACAGAGATACATTTTTGACGCAGGTCGTGATTTTTATAGCCTGATGGAACTGGTTGAAGGCTGAACGCTCAGCAATGCCAGAGCATTCGACACACGCCGAGCATGTCGCATATAGCACTCATAACTCCAGCCAGTTCCTCTCCTCTGGCTGCTATTGCACCGGCCCGTAGAAAATTCAGTGGGATCAGATGAATTCTTGTGCTTGCACAAGGTCGTGTTTAGTAGGCACTCGCATAGGTCACAGCGCACGAACGACTTTCGCAAATAGCGTTTTGCCAGTGCAGAGAGAGTTGGCGCCCTATGTCTGGGTTTGAGAGTAAGTACGAACCGGTTTCGGTTCGAGAGTATCGTATTCTGGTCCACTGACATCGAATTGTTTACGATTCACAAAAGTAACTGTAGGTTATTATCAAGCACACACAGCGTTCACCTTTTCACGAGGTTTCACAGCTCCACCTTCACTCAAAGCCAAACTGTTCATCCCTCCCCATGAGAGAAAAGTGATACAAGAGCGCCGTTAGGAGATGCGCCACTTTCAGGTGCGTAGTGTGCATAGTGTGCAAGTTCGATATATGAAATGGCCCACTCAACATGAGTTCGATAAATCCGAACAATGTTGCCTTAACTTTGTCAAAATTTGTTAAAATATTCTGATTGTCTGCTGAAGGCATAATTCGATACATCCTGGTCCCATATAGCCGGGCTAGACTGTTTGTGAAATGTCATTGACAGATTGCTTGTATACCGCGGACTTCCAAGAAACGCAGGTTGCCTCTTACTATTGCAATCGACGGACTTTCAATAACAGAACGGGTTTTAACACAAAGGGTTTGTTTAACTTTGCACTCCCCATGCCTATTTCCCTTTTAAGGAGGGATAAGAAATGTGGGAATGCTGGTTTATTGGGCAAAAATAAAACAGCCAAGAAAACTTCTGAGGAATCGTTATATAGCATGGCTTTTACTTATCAAGCTGGCCGCAGTTGTGGTTTGCCCAAGAGAGTCAAGAAAGAGGCCCACAGAGTATCTTTATTGCGTGCTTTGTTCGCCGCTCCATCTCTGACCTCGAATCTGTGATGTCCATGGTGGCAGGTACGACCGTTTAAACGTCACACTTCAGAATTCTAGCATACTAGTGAAACGAGTAGTAGTCTGTCAGCCACCCTTCCTAGAAGGACGGGTGGAGTGGCAAGGGTTCCAAGGAACGCAGCGATTGCTGCGTGTGAGTGGAGACAGCGGCACCTGGAATGCGCGTGCTCACTGCAGTGGTTGCAGGTTTCGTGGTTAGTGAGTCTGTATGATGTGGCCGAACAGTGCGAGTAATTTTGAGAACGCAATCTCCTCATTATGACGCAACCGTCAACGTGTCAACGTGCAGGAACTGAACAGTTGCTTTAACCTCCGTACCCGCCATTTTGTGCCCAAGGCAACGAGAAAACGGTAGTGATGAGAAACTGAATGCTGGCGCTTGCAGTTGTTCAGAACACGTACACCGGTTGCGTGGTGACGGGGTAGCGCTGCATGACTTCCTCGGGCAGCGGTGGAATAGCGGCGCGTAGGCGACGTGGGCCCTGACCACGTCGACGTCGGTGGTTCCTCGCGTAGCGGCGCCAGATGCCCGACAGCGTCGAGTAGGCACCGTCGACGAGCACGTCGAGCACGTGGAAGATCTGAAGCGACGAGTAGCCCAGGTAGACGCCCATCAGGCCGCCAATGTTACGGAACAGGCTCGACAGCTGTGGTAATATTAAACGTTGTAATAATTAGGAGGCTGCGTTAAGAAAGAAAATGCACGGGCCCGTCGACTGTCGTCAACTGCGGGCCACTGTAACTACCATGCGCAAATAGAAGCCAATTGAAAGAAACGTGCAAGGAATGGGTGGAACGCAGAGATGCGCACGAAGCCATCGAGTGCACGCGTTGCGGTGACGATGGGGTCGACATGAAATCCAAGGAGGTTATACAGAACTTCTGTATATATAACCTAATTGGTGAAATACACACATAGATAGACATATTCATTCCGCCCATGAGTGAGAGCTGCGATTCACTCGTAAGCGCGCTTTAAAAATAGGCGGAACTATCAGTGGTCACTGGACTATAAAAATAAATTTAATAAAATGTAGGATGAGGCTTGAAAGCGGCACTGCTCTCCCACTTTGTGCGGGCAAGCTTTGCTAAAACACTCTTTCTTACTTTGCTGTACATCTACAGCATTGGCGTTAGGCGTCTTCGCCTCGGCGGCACTACTATAAGTAACGCATAGAATAGTATAGGGATTATATGTAATCACAGGGGAAACGGCTTTCACGGTTATAGAAGAAAGGAGGGAGAAAATACTACACATGACCCCTATGAGCAGATCTGGTCCTGACCGAATCTTTTCTTTATGATTGCATCATTACTAGAATAGTGTTCCAACAAGGTTTTAGCGTGTTGTACCGCTTTGCATGTGCGGAACACTGACGGAAGAAGCAATGCATTTGCCCTAGTCAGGAATATTTGCTTTTAAGCTCCAATGGAGCTTTCAATGAGTGCTGTGAGTGATGAATGACAATACGGCAGAGGAAGTGGTGCAGACAATGCTCGCGTTCAAAAACTGTGTAGTTAAAGGCATAATTCGATCCAATACTTACCGTCAGTTTCGGCTCTTTGCTCTTGTAGAGGACTTTGGTACTTCTCATAAAAACTACCACCCTGACATGAATCCTGCCAAAAGTAAAACCGGTTAGCGCACGTAAGAATCTGCTAATTATTGCAAGATAACGCGATTATCGAGACAAGGGGACTAAAGAAAGCCGCGAGAGGATCTGACCCCCTCGTGAAATTAGGAAAAAGAAGAAAAGTTTAAATTCGACGGTATTTAGAATTACAACTTTAGAATACAATTTACAATTACAATTACAATAATACAATTTAGAAATACAGAACACGCAGAGGTGTACGCATCACATAATACACACGCGAATACAATGATGCGAGATGAAGTCCACTGCATGAAATTAGCTCCGTGAACTAAAAGAGCAGGATGCATGTGTCATCCTTCGTTCACGCGCTATTCGGTAAATACAACGGGAGCAGGGTGGGTGAGTCACGGCAATATGCAGTAGGGCACAGCTTATGTTATGGGAGGTAGTTAAAGTATGTCGATACTATTGAGTACGATAACTTGTGAACATTTTCAAGGTTAGCTAGGCCACACATGTACTTTCGAAGGTATAGATATATTGTCAGCCACCGCCGTATAGCTCAGGCGGTAGAGAACCGTATGAGACATGCGGAGGCCATGGTTGGTTGGTTGGTTTTGTGGGGTTTAACGTCCCAAAGCGGCTCAGGCTATGAAAGACGCCGTAGTGGAGGACTCCGGAAATTTCGACTACCTGGGGTTCTTTAACGCGTTCAGATCCTTTCGGCGTCATGGGATTTTGTTTTATTCTTTTTTTATTTTTAAAAGGTACCTCAGAACTAAACTAACTATTCAATTATTGTCCTCTAAAAAGTCATACAATAAAAAAAAAGCATTCCTTCACGCCTCCCATGGCCAAAAACGTCTGTTAATTGGCTGTTTCGTAACCAAATATCTGTCACGTCACGCATGCGAAACCGCACAACGAACATTTTGTTTTTTACGTATAACAGTGAGAAGGCCTTCCAGAGCTGAAGCTGCATGCGTACGTACGTAGCCAGATGAAATCAACGAATGAAGCAGTGCTGCGCGCTATAGAAAAATTTGAAATTTTTTCTCTTTTCTGCAAAATTGTCGCAAATATCCTGGTGCGATGGCCCTGAATATTTTAATGTTTCAGGTTGCTATGCTGCAAAATAAGAAATAAATTTCAAGATTCAAAGTGGGAATACTGGGTACAATCTAGCGCAAGCGGCATTAGAGAGACATTTTGCATGTGCATATTTGTCAACCTTGAGATAAGCGAATAGCAGGA
>JAJIZL010020561.1:110456-120636 GCA_023969395.1 Amblyomma maculatum | reverse complement strand
ATAATAATAATAATAATAATAATAATAATAATAATAATAATAATAATTGGTTTACAGGAAGGGAAAGGCGCAGTATCTGTCACACTTGCTCTGTGGACACCTGAACCGCGCCGTAAGGGAAGGGATGAAGGTGGGAGTGAAGCTGTAAAGAGAGGAAGGGGAGCCGTAGTGAAGGAGGTGGTGATCTTTGACGTGCGCTGACATCGCACAGCACACGGACGCCTCTTCGTTTCGCCTCCATCGAAACGCAGCCGCCGTGGTCGGGTTCGAGCCCAGGAACTCCGGACAGTAGTCGGGCGTCTTACCACTGCACCACCCCGGCGGGGCAAGGTATGTATGGAAGGTTGTGTTTTAGTGACTTGTGCACAAGATATAAGAATACGCCATACGCTTGCACTGAGTCTCTTAAGTGGCTTCTGGGCGCAAGACATGTCCGTCCCTGATAATTCCGTACCGGAAAATAGTTTCTGGGTCGTGTAGAAGCACAAAACTTCAGCAGTGTGACAAATAGCTTTTTGTGCCAATATTTTGCTGTTTGGTTTTGTAGTGGTAAGTCAAGTAACAATTCAATAATTTAAGTGAGATGAAAGTAGTGGATGATAAATGTGCACCTTCACCTTTGTCGAAAATAACGTTCGACATCGAGATAGGTCTTCAGTTGTCATGAGCTTTTTGCAGAAGCTTTGAATTTGGTGATCTCCAGCTGAGATGCGAGGAACAAATAACACCGTGTATCTTGTGTTCATGCAAGAATTCTATCTCTCGTCCAGAATTGTTGACATAATAGTTAAGTTTGAGTGCTTTATTCCTGGCCTTAAATATAACTGCTTTAGTTTCCGTGCGTCAACATTTAGCTTATTTGATAAGTACCAAACGAGGAGCTGTTGATTCATTTTATTCTTATTTTATATTAATTCATCTTCGTTCAGTATGCTACGATCGTCTGCGTAAACGACAAATTTCGCTTGTTGATAACTGCTTAAAAAAATGTCTTCTTGATATCTAGGGTATAACGAGAGAAAGAAAATGACTACACAGCATGAAAGAGCACTGAACAAGGGTTCAGCGGGAGCATCAGTTCGCATGTTGAGCCAACGTTACGACAAGTGGACTCGTCGTCATCTGGGCAGCGCAATCATCTATGGAGGGGGATTAAATACGCTTTTGCTTTCGAAGAAAAAGAATCTAGGAGGGGGGGGGGGGGGGGGCAGGAGTAGGGCAAGGAGTTAAATAATGCTTCTTTGGTATTTATTTCTGAGCCTTGAACCGGTGATCCCGGTGGTCTGAAAAAAGAAACAAAAAGCGGCAGCAACAGGAAAAACTAAAACCGGGTGGATGATAAATAGTTTAATTCGTTTCAGCGGTTTCCCACGAATTCTAAATGAGCGTAGCTTGGTCATTAATTTTTCGTGATGGAAATAAATACAATGCTCCGATAAAATTAGTAAAGAGACTTAATTTGTAAATATTGTTACCTCTGCTTAGCACAGTAGTCTGTTGAAGTGTTAATTATGCTGTCTCAGAATATTTGTTTACAGAACGATATTTCTACTCCTCCAGGTGTAAATCCGGAGATCTTGGTTCCGTCCTGGTGAACCTGAAGCCAATGTAAGATCAGTTTGGAAGAGTCTGTCTGGCTAGAAGTCTCGCTTAAGGTGTTATGATGAAGATAAGCTAGTACATTACCACACGGCTAACTCATCACTTTACACAGACAAACAAGATTTGATCTTCCCTTTGACCTCTGACCTTTCACTTTCGATCTTCACCTTGAAAGAGTATTTATGCTCGGTAACATCAAGGATAGCGCGGTAGATGCGCGTTGACGTCAGTTGAACAAAGGTTGTTAGCAAAGCTGAGTTCTAAACCGACTTTAAACATTTCTATTTTTTCTTAATCCGAATCGGGCTTCAGAAAATTGTCCTCATTCGAAAAACGCATTATTTGACAGGAGAGAACATTATTTAGTTCCTCGCAAAATATGCGAATGATGGATAGTTGTCGGTATTTTGACGCTAAATTCCTATCAGCACTTTTATATATTATTCTGATTCCTGGCTGCTCTATAGCTTTCGGATACACACCGGTTGCTATCCCGGGGTTACTGATTATAAAAAATACTGAGAAAACAACTACTATGATATACATCTCAAGCTTAAACTTCATGTTACTGACGTCTGACGCTGTACTATCATCGAAATTAACAACGGTCGTGTGAATTTTCAATTCATGTGTTGGCCCCACGCTATGTCTCGAGTATTGTCCGGTGTGCAGTAATACAAACTTCAACCTTCTATCACTCTGTCTGAAAATACCGGAACCCATCGGGATACAGAACAGCTATACCCCGCCCTTCATTCTCCTTTTGGTAGGCTGCCCTATTCGGCGCCTCCCAGAAGGAAAATTGCTTGTCGAGTGGGCGTACCAGATCATGTCAGCCATCGGGGTACTGAACCTCACGAGGACTCCGCTCCCCATAGACGGCTACAATAAATTCGAAGTAATTAATTATTAAAGTGAAACATTTACCAGCCTATTGATCGATACGTCCGTCGACGGCGCGCCATTTTCACGGTATAGTGCTCTAGAATATTGGGAATATTCTAGAGCACTATATTCACGGTACCGTCGGCAGCAGTACGAAGAGAGCGGGCGCATGTGGCAAGGAGAGATGCGGCCATTCGAAGCATGCGTAAGAGAGCAGCAGTGACAAGAGTGCAAGGTCATCGTCCGGCGCTCGCGCCAAGGACACCCTCAAGGAGCGTGCCTGTGCGTTTTTTTTTTTTTTTTTTCGCATTTACGCATCAGTACATACACGGAGAGTAGACCATCCACATCGACTCTGTCTACGAGTGGGCGTCTTGCCTATATGTTCTCTGCGGACAGTGGCGATTCCTCCGCGCGCGGCGGCGCGTACCGTATAGCTACAATGCCAGGCCAATATGCGAGATAGTTTGAAAGAACGCGTGCATTCGTAAGTCAACCTCGATTCCGTCAGAAACGCCAACCGCTGAAGTCCGATTCAAAGCATCTCTCAGTACGTGACGAAAGAGCTTTTTAAGTGGATTCCAGCGTGTAAGTGCTTGCGTGCTATGTGAAGAAGGTCCTGTGGCATTTGCGACTGTGTTCATGTTTTCTCATTATCGCATCTAAACAGTCTGAAGTTCAATATATCTACCGATTTCCTTGACTACCCCCAACACCATAGGGTTGTGCTGTTGTTCGGCACATGCGAGAGAAAAACGAAGCAGAACTCGCGAAGCATGCCCAGCCTTCAAAACCTTTGCTCAGTAGTTTTGCTTTTATTCAGTGATATGATATTGAATCCTAGGGTTCATTTTTTCTTTATCCGATAATTGATTTATTACATTACAGTACATTTGGCTATCCACACTGAACCGTGGCAAATCGCCCTTCGTGGGTATGTGCCATTTACCAAGGAGGAAGAAGAAGAAACACGTACTCTGCGAGCGGCGCCAGTGTTACGTTCAGAAGAACGCCAGAGAGGCACACGCCAGTCACTTATTCGCCTCTTTGTGCTTTTGTGACTGTCTTCCCTAATAGGCAAAGAGCTTCTATTCTTCGAAGAGCTCCAGCTTGGCTGAAGCATGAGTCGCCACTCCGCCCTCTTCACTTGCTTGGTTTCGTGGATGCTCACGGGCACAGCCGCCCGTCAAGTGGAGCCATTTGGGTGAGTCATGGTTAATACCAAGTCATTGGTTCTAAGCGACGTTCAGGCGCGTCTAGGGAAGCGCATGTAAAAGTCTCTTAACTGTTAAAAGCTACAGCCCAAATTGAAATTTGTTCACGGCAAAAAGGTGCTTGCATAAACTGTTTGGGGCGTGAGAAATGTTAACTTCTGAATATGGTTGTACTGCAGGGCGTGCGCTAATATGCCTCAGCCAATTAAAGCTCTCGTTCGGGCTTGACGGGGCTTTTTTTTTTTTCTTTGGTCGAATGGGGACCTATTGAGCCGCTGCCGATATTATTTGTTACCATCCGCAGTGCTCCAAAAATGATAAAATACGGATGCAAATTGTGGCCAAGACAAGAACGCTTACTTAGACACAACAGCACGGCTGAGTCACCATGTAGCCCCGACGTTGATGAAAATATATTACGGGTTGGAAGTACACGACTTAATTTATTTACCACTTTGCTATAAGTATTTCTCATAGCAGAAACACTTTCCTATTGTAGGCAGTTGCGAAGCCAGTACGCTTCTGAACCTATTTTGTTTGGTTTGGTCTGGTCTCGTTTGGTTTTGGTTTATAGGGTTTAACGTCCCAAAGTAACTCAGGCTACAAGAGACGCCGTATTGGAGGGCTCGGGAAAATCGCACAGCACACAGGTGCCTTGATGTTTAGAACCTGTTTACATATTCACCATTGAGGAGAAGACTTAAAGGTCCGGTAGAATTTTACTAATATCTTGTAAACTTCCTACAGCTTTCTAGATGTTGATTTCATGCGTTGATTTTCTCCTGCCCAGTGCGGGAAACCCTTTCCATTTCTGGGATGATCCTCCCCGAGAAGAGTCGACCACTCGAAGCGGCTCGAACAGTGGTGCGTCCCTTTGTCCTTTCTTAACATCAATCTAACCAACCGGGTCAACCCTCCTGCAATGCCCGGAGCAACGTCAATTAGCTTTCTGCAATTCAGTGGGGACTGCTGAATTTATTAGATATGGATGACCATCGACGGATTCCCACAAAGCATTCAATTAAATCTCTTCCTGGCGAGGCCTCCCGCTGCGGCCGGGTTGCGAAGTGCAAAGTTGCAAAGGGAAATAGTTGACGCGAATTGCGGTATTGCAGTCCTAAAATCTAAGAGCAGGAGGAACGTTTTTTGTGTGCCGTGGCACTTTTCATTGCGCTTTTTCATTGCAACTTTAACAAAGGTTTCAAATATAGATTTGCTGGCTGCTCACAAAACCCAGATGGTGAGATCACACTATATTATTTACGATTTCCAAAAAGTTACTTGAACCCCCTTTTGTGGGAGAAAACGTACTATTAACTACCAAAAAGCCATGAAGCGGAGTAAGGTATGTTTTTGGTACGATATGGAGCCTAAACTTTCCTTGCGACTGCATTAGTGTAAACATAGGTAAGCGCCTTCTATAGACATAAAATATTAGATGGCATATCCCAAGTGCCATGTGAACATCCCCACCGATAACAGCTTTATTTTAAAAACAGGCAGAAGTTAATAATGCCTAGAAGTTTCGAATGACATACGGTTGTTTTCTATCCTTTATTTTCAGTCACCTTTTAGACATAACATGGACGTCTAATTAAATTCACAGAGATCACTACCCCCAATATTTTTTTTTAAAAAGGGAGATTATTTTCATATGCTTTCTTTGTTTTCGGCGGCTGTTAGCTTTCATCGTGTGTAATCTTAGGGAGCCTCCCATTTTCAATATTCGTCTGCTGAATAGCTTAATTATAGCTTTATTTCTGGGAGTCGTAATGTCATAGGTGAGCAGCATAAAAGAGCTCCCACATAGCCCTCAGGCTTCCTATTAGATCATGTTCCACGTGACAGTCGCGGTAATACACGACTTACTACGCCCGTCGCTATGGACGAGTGTGGCGCTGGTTAACACTCAAAGGTTGGTTACTCTAACACAAATACCAACGAAAGTGTATTGAACAGCCACTTCCGTAGCTCAGTAGGTGGAGTACCAAACGCGAAATTTTCATATCACGGGTTCGGATCCCACCGGCGGCAAACGGTTGTTTCTTCCTTCTACTTCCCTTTTAATTATGTTTCAGTCATAAAATGAATACATTATTAATTTAAATTGACATTTTGCTTTCCTTTGTAGCGGTGGCTGTTGGCTTCCTTCGTAGTTACTTCCTTGAAAAATATCGGTCACTTGTGCTTTTCTTTTGCCATTCTTTTTTGCTTTTTTTTGTGTTTGCCGCTCTTATTTATTTCACTGTGTGCCAGAGGGTCACAGCAGACTACAAATGCTCGGTCAGTGAGACGAACGAGGGTGAAGGTGCAATTACTCATCTAATTTTTTATCAGGAGAGATACAATGTACTTAAAGCAAATACGAAAAAAAAAACGAAAAACTACTTCTCCCGCGTGGACAGATTCTATGATCCTTCCTTTTTCTCTTTTTTCTTTTTTTTTTTTTGCATCCGCGTGCGTTACTCTATCACGTTGCTACCTGGAGACACATTTTCTTTCTTCCAGTACGCTTTAAGCGAGTGAATTATCGGCATAGCTAAGTGTGCTAGTATGGTTGCAGTGTTCTTTACGAAGTCGTTTTCACTCCAGCCTCACTGCAGGGCAAAAGTTTGAGAGGAGAAAGGGGGAAATATTAATTTATTCGATATCGGACTATCGGGCAGTTTTGTAGCCATCCCCTTCAGCCGACGCCCCCACCTCTTGACACCATCGCCTCTCGCAATCCGTCGTGCCCGCTCTATTGGCCATTGCTGGTGTTGCGGGTCTGAGACGGAAACAACAGCCCCACAGAGGAGAAATTTGGGTGAGGACTGTGTGGCTGGTGCCCGGGTTGGTCGGGGCATTCCCGCGAGGAGTGGAAGAGGAGGATCTAGGGCTGACGCATGTCGGCCACCGTTCAAAATATGGGGAAGAGGGTTACGCTTGGTCCAGAAGTGCGTGTGGTGTTTGTGGTGTTTGTGGTAGAGGTTCGGAAAAGTGAAAATTTCCTATTATCCGTAAATGAGTTCGAAGACGGTTTTGTGTTTGACGCGCAGCCGACTCTGAAGTCGACCACTCGACGTACAGGCCGAGGCACGGCAGTGGAGATTTCGGCGGAAGACCAGGCATCAATGACGTCTCAGGCTTCGGCTCGGTTTGTTCGCTTGAAAGCCAGTGCAACCTCCTCCTCGGACTTGCATGCATCAGGTGGGACTACTGGACTAATTGTCGGTGCGCTTCCCATCTCTTAGCTATTCTGTGCGCAAACAAGGTCTAGTTACGAATATATTTCTCTTCTATGCCTGAAGGTATTCGCTTAAAAATATCCTCACTTCGTTAAAAAACGTCAGTCACACAAACGCAAAAGAAAGAAAACAATCGGCATTAGTATTCTAAATTCCGTTTAAAGCAGCAGCAGCTACGAGCTCTGCTAGCTGCGATTTGAGGTTAAGGTACAATTAATGACGCCAAACTTAAGGCAGGTCTGTTTGGCTGTATGCGTGTACAAGAGAAATAGTGAAGCTTGTTCTTTGTGCCGATATCTTTCTTGTATAAAATTTACGTTAGGTAAGTTTTCTACGGGCACAGTCTTCATGTGTCATATAAGCATGAATGAACTGAAAACAGGTGTTGTTTAAACCCGGGTCTGCTGTAAGTCCATCTACTTGTTTAGATTAATTTTAAATGTGATACACTTCCGAATATTGTAAAATATGGTTAATAAAATATCGATAGAAATAGTCCAATCTTCAAATGCCTAGCAAAGTATTACCTTTTAATTTTGTTCTCCGCTCTCGTCGATTAGTTCATACGACAGCTATGAAAAAAAAAAATCAATGGCGTGCGTTTTCGACAATAGGAAAAAGTGCAAGAGTAGCGAACTGTCTGCAGATGTGGTTATCTTTGTGCAGCAATCTCACTATATCAAAAACTGCGTTTGTTAGCAACTTCCAGCTGGCAAATTCTCTTTTCTAAATTCCTGGCTATAGTCTAACACCTTTACGTTATTATAGATATGAAAATGCGCATTTAATATCCAGAAATCGCATCGTATAATTTGTTTGTTAACTGCGGCTGGTATTACACGACACAACAAAGGCCCATAAAAACACAACAGAAAAAAAAACGGAGGGGGGGGGGGGGGGGGCGAGATTCACGTATAATGTTTGCCTAAAGATGAAAGCCGTGTTAAAATGAAATCATTTCGATGTTTTTCTTACGGCAAAAGACCTACAAATACGGCCATGTTGTTAGGAAAGTGCAGATTTAATCAGTGGCTGTGAAGTTAGCTTACAAGCAGCTATCCACAAGTACCATTCAAATTTCTTTTTTGCGTGTTTTATAATGGGGAACGTCAGTGGACTTTATGTTAGGACAAAATCCGTGCGGTGGAGCCAGCTTCAACCATTACGCCCGTTTGCAAAAGAACATGCAACCTTTAAAGCGTGCTTTTCTGTTAGACAATTGTGCCTAAAGACGAAGCCAACCCAAGAACCTCCATCATTCAGCAAAGCAATGAATTAAGCTCGTTCTGTAGGCACACTAGTTTTAAAGCTAACGAAGGTGAACTTTAAATCTTGTAAAGTTTACTGCTGTTTCAATGATACAATCTGTATGAATCTGAACCGTTAATTAATGAACACTATTAGGCCTAACATGTTACTTTTCCATTGCGCTCTTTTACAGCCATGGAGACAGGTGGTCTCGATGTGACTGCGCTCCCTCGACGCCCGTTTACGTCAACGAAGGCGGAATAGAGAAGTGTGTCCGACGTGAGTCAGTGATAAGTGAAGAAATAATAACAGAGGACTTCTTGATGTTTCACACACTTGGATTATGTATATCATGGCTGCCTCAATGCCGCACGCGCTTTCACGGCGCGTTGCAGATTTGGCGCACGTTCATTTCGATTGTTTTTTTCTTTCAGCCAAGGACTTCCACGAAGCTTGCGTCAGCGACCAGGAGTGCAGCTACAATAATCCTAACTTCCGGTGTGTGAACTTTCTATGCAACTGCCCACCGCCTTTTGAGATGACACTGGAGAAGCTCTGTGAGCTACGTGAGTTGATTTCAACCTGTCTCAAACTACTCTGGCCTAAGGGACAAGTACCGTTATTAACTTTACAGAAAACGCCAGAAGCATTGCCTATAAAAAAAAATTCAGACCCCAACACGCGAGTTTATTCTTTGCGAAACTAACTTCGGTGTCGCAAGCAGCTTCAAGAACCGAAAGTGCCAGTCGTCCTAGCAAAATTCGATTAACTGCAAGTTCGGATATGCAAAAATAGCATTGCAATCCCACTCTTCGGGCATTAAAAAGTGGAATTGACAAAAACAGTTTAACAGCTTTACCATCTATAGTCAGCTGCGAAGCACTTAAAAGCCCTCTTAAAGCTATGCTATTCATGACATGTTGCCTTGCTGAAAAATATATATTCGATATATGACTAACCACCACGCTGTAGAATTCACGCTTGTGTGTTACGGCTACGTTGACTACGGAGAAAAAAAAATAAAATGAAGATGTTGTTATTGCTTTATTGCCCTAATTGTGAAGTAATCAATGAAGACAACAGTTACCTCCAAATCATTCTAGCTAATATGCCCCAGTACATTCAAAATTCAACACCTAATGTTTTTAGAACCGCTATATATTTCAAACTCTTAGTCGCCAAGTAACAGTAGTAATTAGCATTTGGCCCGGTTTGCGCAGCTAGTCCAGACTGTGAAAGATGAAATCGAAGGCCTTGAATCAATTCGTAGACTTGACGAGAGTAGACGATTTTTGTCCAGCAAATGCTTTCTAATTTGTCCCGCAAAATTCGTGAGAAGACGAAAGACAATTCTTGGACGCTGGGTACAAGACGAGCATTTGTTCTACATTTTTCTTCAAACAGACCAACCATTCTAACGAGAAAGCTCTGTCTAATGACAACATGTTATGCAAGTGTTGCAATAATATATGCGCCGTAATTAGTACGTGACGCGCAAACAGTGTGTCACGAATTCACAACACACGGCGCTGACGTGCTATGATAAATTGTTAAATACCAATTTTATTTTCGGAAATTTAGGATTCTTCGGCGTGCAATAAAAAGATACCAAGCAGGCGTTGCTGGAATTTCCTCGCAATAAATGCGGTCGCCAGAAACAGAATTTAGCAGTCCGCGAGACACCGCGACTTTATATCGTTAAGCAGACTAAGTTTAAAAATTTATATCCCAGTAGCGAAAACAAGGCATTCCAAAGTTAATACAAAACAATTTTCTTGTGTCGCACGGCTAGGTGCATTGCTAATTTATGTACCCGATTGTAACACGGCTATGAATGTAACACTGCAGTCGCTTTGGCAGGGTCGAAACAGAACGCGTGATTAAAATATTCAGTAATATCGGTTCAGATGTTAATCGTTATAAAAATGCCTGCCCTATGCGTGAGTAATTACGATAACATAACTAGCGTAGTTATTTATTTATTATTACATACTGCAGCTCCAT
>JAJIZL010020561.1:63917-80456 GCA_023969395.1 Amblyomma maculatum | reverse complement strand
CACACACACACACACACACACACACACACTCTCTCTCTCTCTCTCTCTCCTCTATGCTCTTCTTTGCGTCGGGGACTGTTGGCTCTCTATGTATAATCCGTTATTTCAGTTAAGCTCCTTCACGAACAGTATGGCGACAACAATGAAGTCGCGGCACAGGCTCAGTCGCTGGTTCTGCTAGAAAAATTATTAAGTTCTTCCTTTTCTTTTGCGGCTGCAATGCTAGTCATCCCAGAAATTCTGTTTGGACAAGCACGTTTCTTTAATGGTAAATTGTTTACTAATTGAATTTTTAGCGTATCTTAATACTGCACCATAACAAAAAATATATCTTGAGACTCACTGTTTTCCCCGTGCTTTTTTTTTTTGCTATTTTGTTTGTAATACAGACCCAATTAGTTTTCTATGGCAGCCTGAACTACTCGATGCGCGTAGGATAAACTCTACGAGGAATATTTTGTTACGTATCGGATGGTTAAACTATTCCCAACAACATGTTCATAATCATACCTTGCATTATTAAATTTCCTCAAAATTCTAATGGATGCCCAAGAAAGCTGGACTTGTTAGATCCAGGGTGGCATACTAAACCGAATACATTTTTTGTGGGTACAAAGAATGATTATTTCTAGGAAGATCACTCAGGATATTGTCAAGCGCTGTTGTAAGTGTAATATTCGCAAAGCATCAGTCAGGCCAGTCTTGACGGCCTCATCTAACACTGTTACGTGTACTAGAGGAAATGTATCTGCTTTACAAGCCACTACATGCGAGCCACGATTAAGATGCAAAGTCCTCCGTTGCGCGCACAGAAGACATCACCTAGGCAGCAAACGTTGCGAGGAAAAATAAAAGAAATAGCAGTTATTTTGCAGCAGCTCGGAGACGAGTTATCAGCACACATACTACATCAGCGCCGCATTCGACAGAGCTGTAAGTCCCGCTAATTATGAAATGTGCGCTTAATAGTTGACGTTTAGCCCGGCAGTATCTATAGGTCCAATTAAGCTGATGTGTCCGCGTTATGCCGCGCTAATATCTTCGCGCTAAAGCACTGCCACATACGTTCCTAACGTTACGGTATATACCTCGTGTCGACTCAGTTCCTACAATGGTTCCGTGCCTGTATCACTATGACATGCAGCATCATTATAGCAGGTGACAGGGAGCTCTCCGGTCGTCCGCTGCTTACCGCACGACCAAAGTGGACACCGTTTTCTGGCGAAACTGTGTAAACTGGCGCAGTGTTTATCTTCTTCTCCTCCCGCCGTCGTCGTCATCATCATCATCATCATCACCACCAGCCGGATTATACCCACTGCAGGACGAACGCCTCTCATTTTCCTTATATTGACCCGGTCTTGCGCTAGCTACATCCACTTGATCTCTGCGAAGTTCGTAATCTCATCCACCCACCTAATTTTCTGCCGCCCCTGCTACGCTTAATTTCCCTTGGAACCCAGTTTGTTACCCTAAGCGACCATCTGTTATCCTCTCTTCGTACTACATATCCTGCCCATGCCCATTTCTTCTCGTTAATTTTAACTAGAACGTCAGTCACTGGAGTTATTTGACCCACTCTGCACGCTTCCTATTTTTCGTTCCATTTTTCGTTCCATAACCCTCTGCGTTGTCTTCAACTAAAGTAGAACCCTTTTCGGTAACCTCCATGTTTCAGCCCTATAGGTGAGTACCGGCAGGATGCAACTGTTATACACTTTTTTCTTGAGCGATACCAATAAGCTGCTAGTCATAATGTTTGAGTACCTTCCAAGTGCACTCCATCACAATCTTATTCTTGTAATTATTTCCCTTTCGTGGTCATTATCACCTGATAGTGCGTAGCCATGGCTACCGCGCATGGCTACGCAATGAACATATCAAGCCATCGTAATGGACCAAAATAAATAAAAAAAAAAAACTTTCTTTCGAACTGAAATCAGGAGTTTTGTTAGAAAATTTTATTTTTCGTCCCTCCTGAGTAGTAGATATCAACTTTTTTTTTTTTAACATTGGCTTATACGCTGTGATGTGAACAGGAAACTTATCGACCGCATAGAAAATGGTCTGACCCAGGCGCTCCTGAGCCTTAGCGTAGCCCTTTTTATTCGGCAGAAATTAAATCCCTCGAAATTTAGTGATATCACGTGACAACGTTCTCCGCCCGCCAGCTGCGTGTCACTAGTACAGCGCTATCGTCCGCTACTTGGCTAAACACTTCCCGATCAGCGCTTTCTGCGTTGCCTGACAAAGCTTTTGCGTTGCTGCTGGTTCCGAGGTAAGCGCTAGCGGCTGCTGATGGTGCGTTATTTCGGTGCGTGGTATTTTTCAAAATTCTTGGGCTTTCATTCCTTCCGAAGCTTTGGTTTGACGCATTTCAGCTGAGATAATGCGCATTTTTCTTTCTCTTTGTTGATTACGTTTGAAGCAAATAAAATGGACACACGTTAACAGCGCAGCAACCGTTCATACTAGAACGGCAGGTTCATTGGTGCATCAATTTGCCGGAACATTAGCGCAGGAAAACAGAGACAATAGACACACTGAAGACAGTACAGAGCACTACTAGCTTGAATGCAGTGAATTTCCCAACGACAAACGGAACTGTGACATGAAGCCTATCATATCGCCTGGTTACCTGCTCTGCATAGGGGTGAAACTGCCATTTCCAGTGCTACTGATTCCTAAGATACTTTCTCTGTTAGCGATACGGAGGACGCGCTGATTACACGCACTACCGAATTTTTCAATTTCAAAAGGTCATATTATTTCCTTCCAAGCTGGAAAGTAGCTTAAACTTTGCAGTGTTCTGATGCGCAGGACTGCAGACACTGCATTCCGGAATGTGATAAACTATATTGCGGCCTCTCAATCTTTTCGCATCTCTGGCATGCTCTTTCAGCCTCTCATAAGGACATTTCCCAGCTAAGCCTATATGTATCGCTTACCACAGGCCAGTAGTATGGAGTAAATCACCGTCTGGGTGCCTTCAACGTAGCGCTGTTGGTGTCGTTTGGAGCAGGCTTTGGTCGTGCTCTCAGCGTTTACATTCTTGCAGATTATGAATAGTTTCTCAGGAGCCGAGAAAAACCTTCCACGTCCCCCCTGTTGCAGTTTTTACTTAAGCCGTGTGAAATCCCTTGAATATGCGGGATAACTAATTCTGGATCTTTACTTAGCCTTTTCCAATCGGCTTGTTTGCTAGTCCGCTCAACTTTTCTAAGATGCTTCCGGCAACTGACGCCAGCAGTGGAGTTGGTATCCTGCACTTGAAAGGCGCTTCACCTGATTTGCGAAGCTGTCAGCCACCTTAAGCGAACAGGATTTTACGGAAAGCTGTTGAAACACCATAACCCAATACCTCTTGACCAACTTGAGGTGCGAAGAGTGGAAAGGGAGCAAGTATTTGCTGCCTGTGCCCAAGGATGCAGGATCGAATTCCGGCAGCGGCGGCCGCTTTTCCTAGGCGCCCGTGTGCTGTGCGATGTCAGTGCACATTGAACTCCAGGTGGTCGAAATTTCCGGAGGCCTCCACTACGGCGACTCTCATAGCCTGAGTCGCCTTGGGACGTTGAACCCCATAAACCAACCAAACAACCAACATAATATTTATTTATTAATACTGCAATCCCAGGAAGGAATTTTCGCACGGTGAGCATACAGAAAATAGGTAAGTACAAATATTACAAATAAGTACAAAGGCCACAAATTAATAATAAGCAACAAAACACAACAGCAAAAATGAAAGGTTCAATGACGTAACACAACAAAAAAGTACACTAAGGTTTGGGGCATATAATTCGGTAATTATTATTCGGTATAATGTTATTCGGTAATTTGTGTGTCAGTACTAATGGGTCAAGGCGCTCAAGAAAGTTCAATAGTCGCTTGCTTACACTAGCAGAAATATTCTTGTCGCGGTCAATGAAAACGGTATAACCATCAATAAACCTGAGCACTTCTGAAACGTCGGTGTCTTCATAGTCGTCCCGGAGTATTTTTCACTTGCAGGTAAGGAGATATCACTTAGAAATGGCGCTATAGGCACGAACCGATGCAAGCTCCTTGCTTTTGAATGATGAACGAGTTGTTGCTCTCTGCATGTGTGGATCTCAGACACACTGACAGCAGCCAAATGAAGTTGTCTACTTGTATGCCACAGGCATTTAAATGCAACTGCACCATGCTTGTCATTGCAATCATGGACACTCAACAGGGATACCATGCATTGAGTACTACTCATTTTGGAAATCAAAAACTTCGTTACAACTTTAACCTAAATAGAGCCATCTGTATAAAGAAGGCGTTTTATAACACCATCGCGTTAGGTGCCTAATTTTTCGTCTGTGATCTAAGCCTGAATTTGGAGGAAAATGCAGCAAAACACAAACAGGCCTTCATGAACTTGACACATGTTTGAGTTATCATGCATTCTCGACGCCACTTTTTCAATGAGAAACTCCTGTCTCGCACCTACAGCCACCATGTGCGCACATGCTATTTTCCTGCGCCTGTCATTTACCTGAAGTCGCGGATGCTGAGCATGTTCTTCCAGGAGCGAGACGCGTGGAAGAAGTACTTGGTGAGTGCGGTGGCAATGAACGGCTCGCTGAACTGCGGCGTCTTCTGCAGGAATTGCATGTCCGGGTGCATGGCGAAGAAGTCCTCGAAGAGCGGCCGCAAGTCCTCTTGCGTCAGGTAGTCGCGGTCCTGCGCCAAGACGTGCACGGCGCGGGAGCTCTCCTCTGGGAAGTTGGCCACCAAGTGGCTGTAGTACCTGTGGAGGGGGAACCCAACAAAATCAGGAGCAGTAGCGATCCCCGGTGTGTCTCTTGCCACGGAACCACCTAATGCTATCAGATGAATCTGTGAGGGATGGGCTTATGTCCCAACGTTTTGATCCTGAAAGCTGCAGCCTTGAATATAAAAATCCCAATACGTATGATACAGACATCATTCCATCATATGTCTTGAAAGTGCTGCCTTTTACAGATGGGGACGCGCAAATTTTAGCGTGGTTTCTCTCTGGAGCCTTATATGCTGACTTCTACATTATGATTCTTGTTCTGCATACCTTTTTGCTTGTGATCCTTCCCCTCTCGACATGGCCAACAGAACTTAACACGTGCAGGTTCATGCTATATTTTGTTTTTCACTTAAGATGGCTGATCACATCTGCATACTACACTTGAATTGCAGTAGCATGGCAGAACGCTTAACTCGCACCCCTCAGCAACATGCTCGCCATGCGTATGTGCTCTGACCTCTTCGAAAGGATCCAAGCTCTTCAGCTCACTAATGTGCCACCACCATGCAGAACACTGCTGGGTTTTCTTTTTGCCTCATTCATAAACTTTAGCCGTTTACCTACAGCACGAACATCACCATTCCTTGTAGCAGTGGCACCTGTGAGTCCACTCCACGTAGCTTCCACGTCTGTCACATATGCCGAGAAATGCCTTCCACTTCCCTGCTCGTGCAAAGCAAAACTTTGCGCGGTACGCACAGAGAATAGCAGAGAGAAAAGCTCTGACGAGCGCAATCCTATGTCCTGTACGTATTGTACAAATATTGTTGATATCACCGTCCCCCAACAGGCCCAGTATGCGCGTTAACGGTATTTCCGATTCTACTTGCCGGTTCCCTCATGTCGGCCTGGGTCCCTTTTTATTTCCCTCAAGAAAACTAAGCACTATCTTGGCTCGCACATTTTCCTTCGGCAGACCTATTTGATAAGCCACACCACTCAGGCCCTCTCGTCCTCACAGGAACAGATTCACAAACGACACACAACTGTACGTTCAAGCTCTAAGGCCCTACATTGAATAAAATAGAGTCCAAAGTCAGACTCCTCCCGCACCGATAATGTATCGCGGGTAAAGAAAGTTCCGGAATTGGCGATATTTTTTCCCGCAAAGCCACTAGGATGACGCGTTTTCTGCAGTGGTTTACATACGCTAGTTTCGGCCACACGCCATTAGAAATAAAACACTTGCCCTTGAGTGGGACCAATTCGGAAATACCAGCGCAGATCCATCGGCAAAGTACTATATTATTTAGCGAACAGCCTGGCTAAACATCCCGCATCCCTCTCAGCATCCGCCCTGTACGCGGGAAGCGCCCAGTTCGATCCTTATAGCGCTACCAGCTTTTCAATTGGTATGTAAGCTTACATTTTGCCTTGTACTCGGCTTTTATAAAATGAAATGCTTCAAGAATGGGCATTTAATACCACCTTGGGCAGAAAAAAAATACACGTTGTGCTATGGGACTCTTTGAACAAAGCTGCTCTTGCGATAACAAAAGTCATCATCATCGGCATCACTGTTCAAGATGCGGATCATCGTATAATGTCGGTGGCGTAACAGGGTTCATGCACACCTGCAGAAGCGCTCCTTAGTGACGGGCCTGTCCTTGTCCCCTCCGGCAGCGCGGTAAAGGGCCGTCTTGAAGTAGCCGGGCAGCGAGCAGGCCCTCGCCAGGGGCGCGAAATCCTCGGGCCCCAGCACTTCCCCGGCGATGTCGTTGAGTGCGAGCCGGAGCTCGCGGCAGGCCATCTCCACCTCGAGCGGCGACAGGGGCCGGCCGTATGGGAAGTAGAAGAGCGGAATCACGGGCCCCTCTTCCTCAGCGGCCGACGACATCGCCAGCGCTCATGGCAGCAGCCGCTCAACGCGGGTACTGACGTCGAGACCGCTGTGTCACTCTGCGCAAGGCACTACCGGTGAGTGAGACTTGCGCGGGGTAGTACCTTGCGCGGGCAGCAGTTGTTCAAGAATCACCAGGCGGCGTAGTTGAATGAAGACGGGCGACATTTCTTATATGCTTATAGTAATTACGCACGTGTTCTTTCTTTTCTGTAAATCAATCCGGGGAAACCAACCGGGCTGCTGTATTGAAGCTCTTACGGCTATTAGAACCACTCAATGACTAAATTAACTTCAATAGTGTAGAGGTGTCCGAAGCATGAGGTGATAGCTCCTCGAAAATTAGAGATGAGTGCAAGATAGGATTGTACTGGTCAAGCATTCGCTTTTCGTCTGGTTATACTAATATGTACATTGCTGAGGGCTAGAACACTGTCATGAATTTTAGTAGGCGAGTTTCTTAGTTCAGAATATTTAACGCGACAGCCTTAGGGGTTCCCGTTGAGCGGAAAGCCCGGCGCTGGCGTTGTAGTAGTTATCGACGCTGTGAGCGAAGAATCACGAGCATATATATGCCTCTGCAGGCGGTGCTTGACAAGTCACGGGGGCGGCTTGCCAGCCATGTGGCCTGTCATCCATCTATTGATTGGCTGGTGAGTTGTGTGACGTCACAAGATCATACAATGTGGCCGAGTTGGCAGAATGCTTACGGAGGGTAAGATGGGTATTGCAGCTGGGATCCTCATATCCCGAGTCAGACATGCTGCTCGTATGTCACGCTGACAAGTTTGTAGAGCTTTGTGAAGGAGCGGGGTTTTATACCAATGTCGAGTGGTACCTCAAATAATGTCGTCGCTTAACAGTGCATACTCAGCAGTGTGTGATAACAGAGGTGCAAAGAACGGATTAGTGATGAGGCGAGTAGCAAAGTGCATGTACAGGAAAGAGTATCCTCAAGGGAAACCGCAGACGGGAGTCATTAACGCTGCAGAGACATACCATTAAAGGCAGGGTTTAAGGTCCCCCAAATTTTCTTAGGCGAAAACCTTAAATTTCTCACGAGAAGGAAAAGCAGTCTCCCGAAGTGCCTGGAGAATGTGTAGCCGAAAAGTCGTGATCCCTAAAGGTCACGTGACATTTTAAGAGATTGTAGTCGCCTCATGAGCCATATATCACCATTAGTAGTGTAGTGCTAAGTCATATAGCGCAATATTCAGTCATATGACGTTACAACTATATTCGTGTAGCCATGGCTAGTTATGAAAGAGCATTAACCAAAGGTTAAGGATGAGCCTTAATTCTCCAACCGAGCCAACGTTTCGACAAGGGGACTTGTCTTCGTCTGGACCCTCAGCCCTTGTTCAGTGCTCTATCATACTATGTGGCCGTCTTCTCTAGTTCTAGAATGACTACTTATGTGATGTAATTATATGTCATGAGTCGCAAAAAAATAAATGTGGAAAATGGTTTATGTAGCGTCATGTGAGTTATATTTAACTTCATACTAATCGTGTGGCGTCATGACTAAGTCATGATAAGAAGTGCCACGTTTCAGGATGACGAAGTGTCACATTATTCAGGATGACTAGCAAATAGTGATGTTATTATATATTAGAGTTTGTTAGTTATAAACCGATTACATAATGATGGAGCCCGACGAAATGTGTCAGCTTCGGGCGTGATCTGGGAAGAAACACACCCAGAATGCAGACCAGCGGGGCGGCGAGACGCTGGCCATCCGAAGAATGTGGCGTGCGTTGGGGATGGGTTCACCAAATCACTCGATGCGGCGCACAGGCGCGCCACTGCTCTCATTACCGCACGCTCACATAAATTGTGGAAACCCCGGCTGCGGCAATCCGGCATATAAACACACACCACACAGACATATAACCCTTGGGAAGCACCGGCGCCATCTGGGGTCTGGTGTGGGAGCACGGACGCTTGAACGCCCGAATACAGGACATACGCCACGCTGGTGTCATGTGATAAATAAGTCACGTGCTTCAGGATGACTTGCAAAAAGTGATGACGGCACATTGAAGCCACGTGGCAGTGTCACGTGATTAGGAATAATCAGCAACAAACGCTTTTGCTTTGTTTATTGCTTACTTCAGTGACCTCGGAATGTTTTAGTTCGAACGCGAGACTGCAAATGGCTGGTTAAGAAAAAGAACAATGCCACTGGCAGAAGGAAAATGCAAGGGCCAACTATTAAAAAGAACTGTGAAAAGTTATAAAAATTCTAGAACTGTTTTATCCTATCAAGGGCAAATTCTGCAAGACAGTTCACAAGTTAGAACGGTTAGTTAGTGATAGGCTAAACGTCAACGTATGTATTATGGCTGTTAGGACTTGGAACTGGAGTGTCTCCCATCTTTTATTCCATGTTTATTGTTGCAGCTCATTTCCGCATTAACAGCATTACTAAGCAACACTAATAGTACCCGAATTTAGTCTACAGTCTTTATTAGAGCATTCTGTGGTTTTCACAATTCAGTTTTGCATATATAGTCTATGATATTGTCACGTGCTTCGGGGCGTCAGGAAAGGAAGAAGAGGCTAGAGAGAAGAAGAAACGGAAGACACAGTGGTGTGTGCTGGTGTTCCTTGCGTGACTCGCAGCGCTTTAGACTACCAATAAACACCCCCGTTACGTACTGAGTGCGTGACAGTTGTGGAGTTTGCAGTGTAGATCAACACGGATCCCCGTTCTTCGACGAAGCCGCCGGCTCGCTGGTTTGTTACCCCTACCATCTGACATGGCTCAAGACGGCGACGCTGACCGAACAATACCTGCGGTGAGCAACTGGCAGCACTACCGCGAGCCGCGCACATTTGGTGGAAAATCTGACGAGGACGTCGACGAGTGGCTAACCAACTACGAGCGGGTGAGCCGGTACAATCGTTGGGACGCGACCGTGAAACTAGCGAACGTAGTGTTCTTCTTGGAAGGCACTGCCCTAGTTTGGTTTGATAATCATGAAGACTCGCTTACTAGCTGGGATTGTTTCACAGAAGAGATAAAGGACTGCTTTGGCGACGGATCCGCGAAGAAACGCGCAGAACAAACGTTGATGCAGCGGGCCCAGGTACCTGGCGAGACATGCACCGCATATATCGAGGATATTGTGAAATTGTGCAAGGTGGTAAACCCTCGGATGTCCGAGGAAGATAAAGTGGGGCACTTGCTTAAAGGTATCGCTATATATGTCTATAATTTTCTTATCAGCAAAGACAATTTGAACTCTACAGCTGACTTCATCAGGCACTGCCGCACTTTGGAAACCTTGAAGTTGCGCCGTATCACTCCTAAATTTGGGCGACTGGCCAACGTCTCATCTGTTGCGAGCGTTGATGTCAGTGCTCCGGAGTCCATGGCTGATCTGATACGCCGGATTGTGTGGGAAGAATTGTTGCGTGACAAAGACTCTGCGTGCCGGGACGAACACCAGTATGACGGTTGCGCGCTGCAAGCAGAACCCGCGACCCCATCAACTTCCTGGACTCCGGTTTTAAATGCATCACGCTTTGGCGAGGGCAGACAGCATAACGATTTAAGCACTTCTCAGCCACGGATGGGCCGAAGAACCACCTACACACGCCAAGTGGTTCGTCAGCAACGCCGTCCCGATTACTACCGCCAACCAGAGCCAGTCTCCGCCCGCATTTACTCGGACCGGTGGCGCCAGCAACCCGTGTGTTATAGCTGTGGCATGACCGGTCACATCTCCCGGTATTGCCGTCGGCGGGGCCTGCTACCACAAGATCATCGACCGCTGCCCAACGTTTCTAATCATTTCGACACTGAATTTTATCCGACACCGACTCTGGATACATACCGCCCGGCACAGATGCGAAACGGATCGCCTGCTTCGAACCGCAGCTTGACGCCGCCAACCCAAAGACAGCGACAATCACCGTCTCCTCGGCGCCGTTCTTCCCCTTCGGGAAACTAGAAGACGCGGCCGATGGGGGTGAGGTCGCCGGAAAATCAACGTTCCCAATATCTCTGCCTGTGTTTATGTTAAAGAACAAACTCGAAGTATTCATTGACGGCATCCCCACCATGGCACTAATTGACACTGGCGCAACAGTCTCTGTTATGAGTTTAGCATTCAAGAATCGATTAGGACATAAAGTGATGTTTAGCGTGAATCAAGCTGTGGTATTCCGTGGTGTTGGCGGTGAATCATTGGTGCCTTTGGGTGTGTGCTATGCGAAAGTTGTGATTGGGAGCCAAGCGTTTCGAACAGAATTCACAGTGTTGCCTCGTTCCACGCATGAAGTAATTCTAGGTATAGACTTTTTGCAACAGTGTGGTGAAACGTTAGACTGCCGTAGTGGGCAGATCTCGCTTAATGCTGCGTGATGTGGGCCCTTGTAGAAACCTCGTCGCTCGATTTAGGAGCGTTTTCTGTGTCTGAAGATACAGTTGTACCTGCGATGTCCGGAGAATTCATTCAAGTTATTTCATCCACAAATTTGTGCGAGAATTTCGACGCCGTAGTGGAACCTACAACGCTGGCCTGTGCGAAGAAGAGTGTTTTGGTGCCTTGTTGCATAGTTTCAGTCACCAGAGGCCACACCTTGCTGTGGACTGTAAACTATTCAGACGAGCCAGCCGTGTTGCCTCGTGGCATGAGGCTCGCTCATTACGAGGAAGGTGTGTCGAATTACGTGGCGGCACTAAGTAACCATGCTCCTGAAGAGAAAACATCTCATTTTGCAGAGTCTCGAATCCAGGCAATGATAAACACAGCATTGGGAGCACAGGAGCGCCGAATTTTGACAGACCTGCTCTCCAAGCATGTTTCGGTTTTCGACTTCGCCAGAGATCATCAGCCACCGATTCCAAATTCTCGCATCCATCATTCGATTGATACTGGAATTTCTCGCCCGATCAGACAGAAGCCCTATCGTGTGTCTCCGGCCGAACGTCAGCTTATTGACGAACAAGTTCATGGCATGCTCCAACGTGGTGTTATCTAGGAATCTTCAAGTCCTTGGGCGGCTCCAGTTATTCTCGTTAAAAATAAAGACAACACATGGCGTTTCCGTGTGGACTATCGTCGCCTTAACGCCGTCACCAAAGAAGATGTATATCCACTTCCACGCATTGACGATGCAATCGACTGTCTTCATTCGGCGTCATACTTCTCCTCGGTAGACTTGAGATCGGGGTACTGGCAGATACCGATGAACCAAAGCGACAAAGAAAAGACGGCATTTGTGACCCCCGATGATCTCTATGAGTTCAACGTAATGCCTTTTGGATTGTGCAATGCGCCTGCCACGTTCGAACGATTCATGGACACCATTCTGCGCGGACTCAAGTGGAAAATTTGTTTGTGCTATTTGGACGACGTTGTGATCTTCGGCAAGACCTTTCAGGAACACAATAGCCGCCTCGCCATCGTTCTTGATTACATTGAGAGAGCAGGCCTCGTCCTTAACTCTAAAAAGTGCCACTTTGGCGAACGCCAAATAATTGTTCTTGGTTACTTGGTCGATAAGGATGGTGTTCGGCCGGATCCTCAGAAGATTGCGGCTGTAACCAGCTTTACAGCACCGAAATCAGTGAAGCAGCTTCGGAGCTTTTTAGGACTGTGTTCCTATTTTCGTCGTTTTGTGCCCAGATTCGCTGATATCGCATACCCGCTCACGTGCCTTTTGCACAAAGATGCACCGTTCAATTGGACTACTGACTGCGACTCTGCCTTCCGCCACCTTAAATTCCTTCTGACATCAGGACCTATCCTACGTCACTTCTGTCCTTCTACCCCCATCGAAGTTCACACCGACGCTAGTGGCGTGGGCGTTGGTGCTGTGCTCATCCAGCGTCATGGCACCGATCAGCACGTGATAGCTTATGCTAGTCGTTCGTTGAGCAAGGCAGAGCGCAACTACACCGTTACTGAACAAGAGTGCCTCGCAGTGGTTTTTGCGGTGCAACGATTCCGTTCCTACCTATATGGCAATGTTTTTACCATCGTCACTGACCACCATTCGCTCTGTTGGCTCGTAAATCTTCGTGACCCTTGCGGCCGGCTCGCTAGATGGGCATTGCGGTTGCAAGAGTTTAACTTCACTGTGGCATACAAAAGCGGCCGCCAACATGCTGACGCTGACTGTCTGTCACACTTGCCGCTTTCATCAACTGGTAGTGATGATGACAACTTTGATGACTACCTGGCGCCTATCTCGGCAACGTTTCCTGACCCTCAACTGTTCCAGACAGAACAACGCAACGATCAGACTTTGGTACCGCTCTTCTCTGCCGCTCATGATTCAAGAGATGCGCGTTTCTGCTTTCGTGCCGGCCTACTTTACAAGAATTTCAACCCCGGAGGTGCACGATTTCCTCTCGTCGTGCCGGAAAACCTCCGCATTCCCGTTCTTGAAATGATGCACGACGATACCACGTCGGGCCACTTGGGTGTCGCCCGGACCCTTCATCGCGCACAGGAACGCTTTTACTGGCCGAAAATGCGTCAAGCCATTCAGCGCTATGTAGCCAGTTGCGTCAAGTGCCAGCAGTACAAGCTCCCTACTTCCCGTCCACCTGGACCGCTGCACCCTATTGCGCCTCCGACCACACCCTTTGAGCAGGTGGGCATCGACCTCTTGGGTCCTTTTCCGCGATCTTCTAACGATAACCGGTGGACAGTGGTATGTGTTGACCATCTCACTCGATATTAAGAAACAGCCGCAATACCCTCAGCCACTGCTTACGAAGTATCCCTATTTCTTCTGCGATTTCTCGTCCTGCGCCATGGCCCTCCTCGAGTTCTGATCAGTGACCGTGGGCGCCAATTTACTGCTGAAGTTATCGAAGAACTCCTTCGTCTATGCACCTGCGATTACCGTCATACAACGCCGTATCACCCGCAATTGAATGAACTTGTTGAACGGACCAACCGCACTTTGACCACTATGTTGGCGATGTACGTGGACTCTGATCACAAGAACTGGGATGAAATCCTCCCTTTTATTACATTCGCTTATAACACTGCACAGCATGAGACGACTGGCTACAGTCCGTTTTACCTCCTGTATGCTCGAGTTCCCCGCAGTAGTCTTGATACCATCCTTCCTTTCTCCCTCCACAACGAGCCTTCTATCGCCACCACTTTATGTCGAGCCGAAGAAGCTCGCCGCGTTGCCCGTCTCCGCATCCTAGACTCACAGGAACGTTCGAAGGAGCGTTATGACAACCGACGCCCACATGTCTCTTATGTGCCCGGCGATTTAGTGTTGCTGTGGACGCCGCTGCGCAAGCGTGGTTTAGCCCAGAAGCTGCTGTTTCGTTATAGCGGCCCTTTTGTCGTTTTGGAGCGCCTGAGTGACGTGAACTATGTAATTTCACGCCGCACCGAAAGTGGCCGATGCTCACGCCGGACCCAGGTGGTGCATGTGGCTCGGCTAAAAAGGTTCCATCCCCGGCACTTTCCTTAAACTGCTTGTCCTGGGGCTTCGTCTGCGAGGGGGGAAGTGTCACGTGCTTCGGGGCGTCAGGAAAGGAAGAAGAGGCTAGAGAGAAAAAGAAACGGAAGACAGTGGTGTGTGCTGGTGTTCCTTGCGTGACTCGCAGTGCTTTAGACTACCAATAAACACCCCCGTTGCGTACTGAGTACGTAACAATATTGTGTGGAACGTGCCCTTTTAATGGGTAAAATTTTAAAATATAGTCTCTCTGATCTCATACGCCTTCTCTTCTATTGTTATGCCAAGTGTAATAATAAAATTTTCTTTTGTAACTGTTTAATGAGTTCTTGGAATTCTGTTACTGTTTAACGTTTTCTGGGACTTTTGTTTTAGAGGTTTTTAGATTTTAGAGTTTTTAGAGTTTTTAGTTTTTAGAGTTTAGAGTTTTTAGAGTTTAGAGTTCTGGGAATACAAACTGAAAATTCATTTTGTACACCTTTCCCGCGAATGCGCGAGCAGTCTCGGCACTTCTGTATATGAACAAAAATGGCGAATAAGTGGAGTTTGAGACGAAAGTGCACGTTTTATTTTTGTTTTTATCAAATGTTCCGGCTGCCATATTGCGGTAATTGCTAGAGCCTGTACAAGGAAAACCAAACACTATTGATGTTCCTATAAAGCTGAAGAATTGTAGATAACAAAAAATTAAATTAGGCTAAGCAACATATGTTAGTTCTCTCCCGAAAAGAGCAGAAAGAATTAACAAGGACAAGAGAAAGTGCACATGCGTTAGACAACCCCCACTGAAAAAAAGAAGGGAAAATTACAACCGAAGTAACGCACACCCAAATGCGTAGCATCCTGGTAAGAAGCCTTTAATGAAGGCTTGAGCAGGAAAAACGATGAGCGGCGTTAATAGATGTCGTTAACTTATTGCTCATGATTTTTTTGCAGAAATCAATTAGGGGTAGGTCGATAACATAATCACACTATTTGGCGGCCGTTAATTGGTTGCATTGTGTTATGGTTTGCGTGAAGAAGGAAAGGTGATGCGCTTTACTTCAAGCCTGTGACATCACAGTTTTTTTCTATCTGATTGTGTTAAGCCGCATGTAAATGTTAAAATTCGATCTTTTACTGTCGATCATTTGCAGCGGATGAATGCGTCGCGTTTCACATGTTGGAAGGCCGCTTCTTGTTATTGTATTACCGGCTGTGTGCCTGGTCTAAGCATTGCAGATATAAAGTTACCGATCTTTTCTGAACATTTAATAGTGAATTAATGTCTGATTTATTGTGTGGCTTTCAAACGACGCCGGCATAATGCTGCTAAGGTCTTATTAATGATGCGTAAGCCGCGAACTTGGTTTCAATTGTGCAGTGTTGCAAGGTACGTTTATAGAACCAGAGCTTCTTTGAAGTTGCCGAGATAATGCGCTTTATGTTACTACTTTAGTTTAGGGCGTTCATCATCATCATCATCATCATCATCATAAACATCACCACCACCACCATCATCCCCATAATGATACCACCACCACCACCACCACCACCACCACCACCACCACCACCACCACCACCACCACCACCACCACCATCATCATCATCATCATAATCAGCAGCAGCATGACATGTCTATTGCAGGTAAAGGACCTCACGCATACATGTCCCTCCTTTCCTGTGCGAACTGCACACACATAATCATCGCGAACTTTCTAATATTGTCCACCTCCCTTTCTTCTCCCCCTGCTAAGTTTCTTTTACTAACTAGAATCCAGTCTGCTACCGAAATTCAGCGACCATCGGTTACCTTACCTTCGCATTACACGTACTGACCATGCCTATTTCTTTTGGTTTCGACCAGACTGTCATTAACTCGTGCTTGTTAACCCGTCTCTTAACCGTAAATCTACCATTCTCGTCCCATAGCGTTCTATAGCATTCCACAGCTTTCTGCGTTGTCCCATGCAATTTAAGTTGAACGATTTTCATTGGCCTCCACGTTATGCTGCTGTGGTAGTATATACACCGATGTACGACTGTGTTTGGGACACGCGATGTTCCAAACACAATTCCCTTTGCGGAAGCTGTCCTTAGCTTCTATTCCTGCATCAGGCATCGCAATTGTTTGCTGTCAAAAAGTGAAATAATAAATAAAATAAAAACTTTGATATAGAATTTAGCTGGTTTGCTGTGAAGCATCGTTGAAGGTACGCACCTGGGCGAAAGAAGTCCACCACGAAGCATTGACGTGGCTCACCTTTCCTCAGCTGTAACCACAGTAATCCTTGAACACGGTACGCATGCGAAACTAGGCACCGACGGCACAAACTGCTGTAGCGAAAGATTTGCCTCTTCATGACTTCGAGGAAGGCGTAATCTCCCGTCGCAAAATAGGTTCCAGTGAAAACGGCTCTCTGCACTCGTATGTCTCTCGCGTAGCAAGGACAGTGGCGCCAGCGCA
>JAJIZL010020561.1:20452-58917 GCA_023969395.1 Amblyomma maculatum | reverse complement strand
CTGCACTCGTATGTCTCTCGCGTAGCAAGGACAGTGGCGCCAGCGCACCAATTGCAGGTTCCCATCACTCTCTTATACAGCGTTGGTGACATGCGAGCTGGGTGGTATACAAATCGAGCGTACGATCAATTCGCTGCCACGCAAGGAGCGTACGAGAACGGCGACGAGGCTGCAGCGAGACGCGTCCACCTATGAACGCGGCTAAACTTTCGTTTCGCGGCGTTTAGGGAAAACCGCGAAGCCTTCATCCAAGGTCACCGCCGACCAGTGAGCGCCAAATGGAAGGCGCCTATTCATCCGCCGCATTCTGTATGACGTACACTATTGCGCGGCGTGATCGTGTGTCGGTCTCGCTTGTACCATGTCGTGCCAGAAGCGTGTGTCATTATGAAGGCTGGCGTAGCCATTCAGAGAGCGTTAACGCGTAAGCCATTGGCTGATTGTTGCTCCGAGGCTCATATCTGTAAGCTATACTTTCGAGAAAAAAAGAAAAAAAGCATACTTTTAATCTTCAATTAGAGAGATGTCCAATTGAGAGAATTTTGGTCAATAATGCCGACGCCTCTCATGGTTTTTAAATTTTTTTTATTTATTACATTGAACCCTCAGTAAAGGAATGTTTTAGCATTCTATCTGATTCCAGAGTGGGGCAACAAGGCTGGGGAATCGAACCCGTGACTATATAGTGAACTAGATTAGCCTATATAGTTCAATATACCGTGACTTTCGTGCTCAGCAGCTGCGCTCTCCAGTCTAGTGGATATACCACCTCGGGCGCCTCCAAGGACGATCAGACGTTCTCTGCATGGAGTAGATCTCGTCTCAAAGGAATGATTTTTGTTTACACCAACCATCTGAGCGTCGTAATTGGACTGCGCAGAAAATCTCTGCGTCCTTCCTAAATGCTGATGTAACAGAAGAAAACGGCAGTGCAGGGGGCAGGGCGAGTCTGTGAGATCTCTCGTCCACTCTGAACAAACCCGCGCGCTATAGTTTCCATTGACAGCTGCAGATAATGCTTTAGCGCGCCTTCCGCTGCTTTCGAATCTCGGCACTACCCCAAAAATGCGGCGTAAAGGACGGGTTTTTACGGTACCAGACATTTCCCCCTAGTCACCGGCTGTTGTTTATTTTGCTGCCGACAGTATCATTTCGTCGTCGTCTCGTGTCGTAATAGCCGGCTTTCCGTATTCTGAGATGCATAATGAGATTTATTTTTTTCTTTTTTCTTCGCATGGCTAATGGAGGCCGATTTCGCGAGCGATACACGTTTAGCAGCTCTGTAAATAACAGACGCTGCGCTGCATCGACAAATGTGCTTTTGCTGAAAGGACGTAATCGCCTGTGTTCTTTCGGATATGGATATACATTCATGCCAGACAGCGCGAATAGCCTGTTGTGCTTGAATTTCCAGAATGCCAAAGACCATGCGCATCTGAACTCACGGCTTTGTTACCTGGTATGCATCATGTAGTCACAGTTACCATCAACTACCAAAATCAAGCTGTAGGGAGGGTTCAAAGAGGGAACGATGGCATCAGGATATTGGAGCACGTGGGTTGCCCTGCAGGCAGTAATTTATGGAGAATGGTTAGAGAAGGTAGGGGATTGTACCGCTTGAGGTCGCATTTGTACATTGCCTTTCTTGAGCCTCCTTTGTAAGCAAACGAGAAAAAGAGACTGATTGCCAATTCAGTTTTAGCAAACAAAATTTTTAGTCCCGTGAATCGCCCCTACCTGCCCGATGCAGATGAAGCGTAAGAAGTTATCGCAAAAAGAAATAAATTATAAAATGATGTTGGCGACACGTTACAATGTAGGGTGTATGAGGCCTAACAAACATTGCTTGTCTGACTGCAGCAATGATTTCATATTAATATGCCGAAATAGGACGTAAACAGAAGTATAATGCGCATGAAAACAGGCAGCAAAGCATGGTTACGCTTGGAATTCGCTGTTTAAGCCGTCACAGAAAAACGGAACGCTGTTAGATTTAAAAAGGACGAACTCAGACGAAATAATTTCGAGCATCGTTCGTGTCTTCATTTCGCAAGTATGTACGCAGTGAGACAAAGGCGTTATCCGGCGATGCTTGCGAGTTTTGTTGTATTAAAATTAGAGACAGGGGTGAGTTGTGGCGTGCCTATTTAGTGCAGAAGTAGAAGGAAATCAACTAAAAAAACAAACAAACAAACTTAAGGACGAGCATGTTTATGCGATAGATTTTAGGTATGGATATTGTGGATTGTTGCTAAATAATGATCCTAATTAGTTTCAGATTAATAGTATTCATTAAGAGTGCCTATTCGTAATGTAACTCGTAGGCTAAGTCGCAGTGCTATTTAGTAATGCAAAGTAGTAGAGCTACGTTTTAGTGCTACTCAGGAGGGCTGCTTAGTAGTGCGAGTTAGTGGTCTGTATTTGAACTCTTTTGCTATAATGTAATGCATCACTGCGTATACGGCATGATGCAGTTGCATAAAGCCTCTAAACAATGACTTAAACAAAAGCTTCTCTGGGGTGTATAGGCAGCGCGCCCGGGTCACTACCAAAGGGCAGCGCGGTTCTATTCCATTTGACCTCCTGTTTTCTTTTCCACGAAAATGCTTTTTTTTTCCCCCGACGTACTTTGTAGTGTCGTGTGTGTTGTGAATGACGTTAAAACATTGCAGAACCCTCTGCCAGAGCACCTGCCGACTCGGCGATCTCAAAGTGATCTTATGATGTCACACACCCCGCACACCAACTAGCACTCGGCCACATGACGTTGTGTTCCGATGGACTCGCCTGGAGTATAGAGTCCTCGTGGTAGATGCCAGAAGATGGGCTGTTGTGGGCTCAGGCGACGAAAGTCCGCTTCGTGAGATGCTGCCTCCTTGCGCTGGTATCGACATGGAAGGAAAGAGGAAATAAAGGCAATATAACGCGAGAATGACGTTACCCACTGATGAACGTGCCCGGGCGTTGAAATTTCGAGTTACGCGATAATGATTACAATCAAACGCTATTTGAGTAATTGTATATAATTGTATATTTGAGAAAAAAAAGTCGCCATGATCATGGGGCATCAACCATGAGAATTCTGAGGGGCTATGGCACACTCAGCAAGTACGGAGCTAAACAGCATGGCTAGCTGACGGTATGAGGCGGAGCTGTAAGACATCTCGACTTGAGCGCTGTTCTCAACTAGCACCTTAGAAAGCAAGTAGCAGTCTAGATGTGTCTCCAAACGAAGAAACGGTTACAATAGTGCGAAGGGCAAAACGTTAGAGTTCGAAAGGATGCTTTGGGCATAGCATAACTGCGACCATCTCATGGACAGATGCACATTTGGAGTGCTTTTCCAAGACAAGAAAGAAAGGAGCTTCAAAACACTCAGGAAAATAAGTGAACGAAGCAACAGTAGCAGCTTCCTCAGGCTCGTATTACTGAAGAGGGTGTGTAGAGACAAATTACTACATTAACATGAAAGCACCACCTTTCGTTGGTTTTCTTGTTCTGACTCTAAACCAAGTGCTGCTTTGGCATTTTAGTCAAATAGGTGCTTAACGTTGGAGCTTTTGCGCCATGCAGACACTTGGATAACACGAGGTTATCGTCACGTCATGTGTAATGTTACGTCTTTCTTGTTTTCTTACGTTTATAGACATCTGTTTTATGTTGTATGAATGACAAGACAGCCACGCTCACCTACTCGCCGTGGAAGTATAGTCGCCTGCGAACGACTACAAGACCTACGCAATTTAACACCCAGGCAATTCATCATCTGAGACTACGTTCTGATGAAAGCACTGCCACAGTTTTGCCGAAGTAAACACTGATATGGTGTAAACAACGCGTTACGCTTATTTCAAGGAGATTATATTACACTGACATTGATCTTCAGCGAAATATACCCAAACTTCGTCACCCACACCGGTCTTGACAGCGACAGTATACATATTGACAAAACGCTTCTTTGTAGTTAGCTGTCAGCGATCGAATTCGGAGACTGGGCAGTAGCATAAACGCGTCAATCACTCTCGATACCCTTTTTTCTTGGCGATGCGTCGAACAATCGGATGCACCGAACTGCGTTTTTCAATCGACGATATGTTCTTTCCCACAAGGCTTGATATGATTGTTTCGCAGTGCCAAGTGGGTTTGGTGTGCACACCCTGTCTCGCTAAAACCGTGCACCATCGTAGAAGCTAAAATGCGTATTCTTGTCGAGCGAAAAGCTACCAGCGGTGCTGACAAAGGAAGCGTATTGTGAATAACCCACATGGCAACCATTGTACGGCTAGCCAGCTCGAGCGTGGACAAATCGCCAGCTTCCCTCTGCTTCGTACAGCTTCACGAATGGAACCTATATAGAAGCGGAGCCATCCGTAGTTTCCAGAACGCTCCATAGTTGCAGTGGGACAGAACGTGGGGAGATTAGGGCACCCGGCCCTCTGAGAATCGGCCTGCTGGCGCGCCGCAGTTCCTTGCGCACCGGGGCCTAGCCTAATCTCGGGCCTGTTTCTGGTACGAAGGCCACCTCGCCGTCGTTGAGCAGGCGGGCGCCGGGGCTTACCAGTGTAGCCGAGAGATGGCTGCTGCTGCTGCTGCTGCCGACGGAGCTGTTTTTTCCCAAGGGCCGGGCATGGCAAAGGCACGCCGGCGCGAGGCCCAGACGGGAGCGCGCAGCGTTTTTCCTCTTTTCCCAGTCCGACACTTTAACCGCACCGGAAGCTTCGTTTTCTTTTGCTTATGAATATCCAAAGTCGACCCATTAAGCGGTGTTTGCGTTTCTGTTTTCTGTTACCTTTCTCTCTCGCACTTCTGCTGACCGTATATTCGGACGTGTGGCCTGCATTTACATTTCTCCGCAATCGTTCTGCAGGCCAAGAGAACGGTTCTAGATGAGTTCTCCCAGTAAGAAAATGAAGACACGTTGTCCCCGAAAGAGCTTTTTTAACGCGGAGCCTTAAAGGCCCCGTTCTCCAGAAGGATCCGGCTTCGTTGGCGTAGTTGGAAACATATCACGAGTATGATTTTGGCAGTACTTTGATGGCTGATGACATGGCCGGAGAGTGATTAGTCGGCGGGCTGTGCGACTTTGCGAAACCACATGTATGGCCAATAAGTGAGGAGCTGCCAACTCTAGCTCCTCCTTTAAGGTTTGGAATGCGAGCTGGAAATTGGACCAACTTGAAAATATTTATCTTTGACGCCAATTGTATGTGCCTTAATCATCTGAACAAATCACGTGACCTAGAGCAGCAGTGCCTTCATATTAAGATGATGATGGGAGACGGCGCCGTCAAAGGAGCAGGAATAGTACAGAGGGTATCGGGCCACCAGTCATGTTGTGGCGCGCGCTAAAGAAGGAAGAGCGAGGAGTGGCCGTCGCGGGTATGGACCGCGCTAGTCAACCTTCGCCTTCGGACACTTAAGGCTGGTTCACTTGCAAGCGAATGAGTGAACTCGGCGACAAGAGGCAGCGACGCAGCGAAAAATTTCCAACGGGTTGGAACCATGTTATGGTGCTTAGAAGGGGCGTCGCTCTGGTCGCTAGAGCCTCAGCGACAGCCGGAAACAGGTTTTTACGTCCCCGCGGAAATCAAAAGCATTTCCACTTGCATGTAAAATAGGCCTTAGACGGTCCACAGTGTGTGTGCTGATTATGCCTATTCTCCTTCTGCTCCACTGCTAGCCTAGCATAAAGTTTCAAATCTTTCTTTAGCTCTGAAAATATGAGATTACTGAAACCACAATTGCAATATAACAGAAACACAAAATTCAGAAAAAAAAGAAAATAGGATTGGTATGTCACATGTAGTCCAGTAGGTTCCCTTATTATAGGGCCCCACTGACTCTTTCTGTCTCGAGGCCAGCTGAACGACCCGCTTCTAGACGTCCAAGGCATCACTGGATAGAGCCGCTTACCAGCGCTCGTTTGAGGGCACTGTCTAGTCAGGTTCTATGGCTTAGCTGTACCCCCCCCCCCCCCTAAAAAAAGCAAACAAAAACAAAACAACAACAACAACAAACAAACAAAAAAAAACACGAAAAAGCAAGGGATAGGGGCACTCGCCATCAGGCACAGCGAGACTGTAGGCATCACAGACATTATAGTTAGTGACTCCCAGGCGGCATGTCGGTACCTCTCACACGGCCGAGTACTGCTGAAGGTTAAAGCATGGCACCGCACCAGGGGCATACGTAGTTGTATTGAATTCTAACATACACATTATTCGCCGCATCATTTTGGCGAAAAGCAAAAGCGCCCGTGTGCTGTGCGATGTCAGTGCACGTTAAAGAACCCCAGGTGGTCGAAATTTCCGGAGTCCTCCACTACGGCGTCTCTCATAGCCTGAGTTGCTTTGGGACGTTAAACCCCACAAACCAACCAACCAACCATTTTACTTCATCCCCACGTGACCTGACACAAAATGCTGTAGTGAAACTTTTTATGATCAGCATTGTTTAGCAGCACTTTAACCTTCAGCGGCACTCGGCCCTGTGTGAGGTATCGACATGCCGCCTGGGAGTCAGTAACTATAATGCTTGTACCGCTGCGCTGAAAATAAAGGAGGCTATAAGTGAGGCGACTCTCAGCTTGCACGTTCACCAGTTAATTACGTTTTACTTCTTTACACCCGTCTTATGGCAGGTTACTCTAGCCATCATTTTGGTGATGGCCTGAATAATAGCACGGCTCATTTCTATAGCGTGGTCCATTGGATTGCTCGCTTCGATTCACATTCATAAGATTTTTGTTTCGTCTATTCAGGAATTTTCTTTTTTTCTTTCAAGATAGAGGCCCGCTTTGCTAGAAGAGATATATTTGTCTCTGGTCTGCAGGGCCGCCGACTTTTCCATTGAGCACCCAGTTCTTTGGCGCTTCCAAACCCGGCCGCACGATCGACCGCTTGCTGTAGGGCTTCCGCCCTTGTGATAGAGTTCCCTCGGGTGCCCATACTGTGATGTCCATTGTATATAGGACGTATGATGTATCTAACTTCTGCGACATTGTCTGTGTGGTATCGCTACACATGTCTGCCATGTCAATGGCAACTGTCCCATCCTCGGCGGCCGCTTTTTAATGGAGACGAAAAGCAAGGCGCCCGTGTGCTGTGCGATGTCAGTGCACGTTAAAGAACCTCAGGTGATAAAAATTTCCGGAGTCTTTCACCAAGGCGCCTCTCACAGGCTGAGTCATTTTGGTGAGTTAAACCCTATAAACCGACCAAACAATGGTAACTGTGCGCTTTGACATGAAGCCTTTCACGTAGCCGGAAATACGTTTCGCGCAGTTGAGATGGTTCGGCTCTTCCAGTATCGGGTCATGTGATACGTTGTCAAAATGCTTCTTTCCAGTCGACAGCTAGTAGGAAGCGTTCGATACGCTTGGGGATGTGTAAAAGAACTTACTCTGGTATGCGTAGAAACGCATCTTGGGCTGATAGCCCACTACGAGATTTGCCGCAAGACCTCGATGGGCGAATTTTTTCCTGGCTTAGAGATAGGGACTGGTTTCCAAGTGGCGCCATTAGTATAGACTCGGGCCTTCCCACCACAGCTCCTCGTTAATGTTCCTTCCCCCACAGTTCCTCATTAAAGCTTCAAGATAATTCTTGGTGAAGTTCCCGAGGTTTGCATTGGTAACGCGATCAGCTCCTGGTACCGTGCTGCGCTTAGCCGAGTGTGCTGATGCGTTGTGTTCCGTCATGGCAGAGTCCTTCAAGAATGGAGGAAGGAAACAACTTAGGAGAGGCCCTTGCCATTCCCAGTGCATTGGAGAAAGTGTGGCGGAAGTGACGTCAAAATTTAGGGCTAGCCAAGTCGGGCTATTAGCAATGGCGACGCTGTTGCTATGAAAACTCGGGCCACTAGCAACAGCGTTGCTAAGGGCCCTAGGTACGCGAGCGTCGCGGAGAAAGAAAATGCGGAGGGTAAAGGAGGAGGAGAGACGTTGCAGCATCCGGTCGCGGCGCGGCCGCGCTGGCTTCAGAAAAATGACGTCAGGGCCTCTCCTAAGTTCTTTCCTTCCTCCATGCCTTCAAGCATTAAAGGAGTCTGGTCATTATAATTGGCGTTTACAGTTATGGCTTGGCTTGGCCGTTACAAAAGGAGAAAATATGTTCTTTGAGGTTTCGATAAGGACAATGCTAATTTCGGCGCAGCTGTGAAGGTGGTCTGATTTCGCGGTATATTGAGACAATAAATTTAAGAAAGTAATTGATACATGACAGTTATGTCCTAATTTTCTCGTTTCCCACTCATGCTCCTTATTAGGCTATCAATATTTTCCTGTCTGTAACACTCAAGAGCGCAGCATTGCCGCTGCACAGCTTCACCTCGGGAGTTGCGCTTCTTAACAGCTTCCTTAGATAGAGCCTACCACAATGATTCACTCCGGTCATAAACACCCTACGCCCTCTCTTCGGTAAACGCGGTAACCAAGTACTCATTCTGCAGTTACGGCGACGTAGAGTCCAAGAAATGGTACTTAACAGCTACGCTGCAAAGAGAGAATCCTTTCATTTGATCAGACAAGCTAGCATATACACCGCCATTTAGTTGTAGACATGTCCTAGCTACAACGAGCCAGATAGGATCACAGAGATTGTGTCCTGGCAGGCTTTAATGGTTATCCAGAAAGAAGACTAAAATATAGCCATCCTGTTGGCCCTGGACACCGCTAAATACCAAGGGATTCCAGCCTGATGAAAGGGGAGAAAGATGACGGCAGTCAAGACTCAAATCTTCATCGCCTTCTGATTCATTGACGGCTGCATTTCGCCCATCCACGCACGCGATCTTGCTAAAGACAGACTGCAGCCGTACCAGACGGGCTGTCGAGACTATCAAACAACAAGAAGCAAGACTAGCCCGTTGTCGAGAATCTTAGAGCGGGATCGAGCCTAGATCGAAGCGGCAGCAGCAACTGCGGTTGATGACTATACACTTGTGAAACTTGGTTCAAGGATAGTGCAACTTCTACGTTTTTATTCAATTAGCACGGAACTAAATATATTAGTGCCTTTGAAGGACTGATTACGCATGAGATTTGACCAGGTCTGCCCAGCCATGGTGTAGTACTCTACGCTTGGCCTATTAGCTAACGCTTGCGGGGGAGCACTTAGCGAGTCAGCTTTACTTCCGTCTGCTTATGGCTGCGGCCCGAGAGTTCCTTGAAGCTACCCACTGGTACATGTAGGGTTAACTAGAAAGTCAGTTTTATGTTTTAGTTATATATTTAGAGAAGGCTTTACATTTGCCATAGCTGAGAGGTCGAAGTTTTGGGATATTTACGAAATTTTTAAAGTTCGTTGATACACACGGCAGGTGCCATGGAATGCTACGGCTGAGGCAGTTCCGAATCTTGAAAATATTTTATTAATGATCAGTACTTTCAACGAGCAGTCGACCTTTTCCCAAGATGATGAGGCCGGTGTTGAGCGCGCCAGGTTTTATCGCTTTCACGGCCTCGTTATCACTGTAAGAAATGTGTGCTCATAAGTAGGCTCGCTGTTCATGGCTCCAGCAGTTTGCACCGCTCTGCGAGCTCGATACCTTGGCCAAAGCTGGTCATGGTTCCGCCTGGTCAACGATGCTTCCCATTGAGGCAGGGAACAAATCCTGAAGGTTTGAAGCCATTCCCTATGCAGGAAGGAGACTGCCGCAATTCGCTGAATCCAGGAATAAATATGCGGCAAACAGTTGTTTATAGGTTCGCAGATCTTCGGTAACCAGATGTTGACATTATATGACATACTGGATAATCTGGTCTTGCTAATACCATTTGCGACTGCGCTGAGTATTATGTAGATACGTTGAAGGGCTAAAAATTGTGACAGTAATGTAAGCGGCACGTAAAATTGATCTGATTATGGTACTTTCGATCATTTATAACTCGTTTTTCTTAGCACTTATTCACATCACAATAAATTAATTAAACCAAATACCAGAAATAAAATTGCATGGATAGGCCAGAAGTTTTCCATATGTGGCTGTATCTTTCAGCCTAGTTGGCATGCCTGTAGTACTGCTCCACTTTGCGTTTGTGCAGCACAGAGAAACGCTCCGATGAGTCTAAATGGAATGTGTTCGACAGAGTCTAGTGCTCGGACGTAGTGTCTTCAAAGGAGTAGAACGGCGAAATCAGCGGCGAGAGCTCCTCTGGGATCAAGGGTGTGCCACCGCTTTGCGCCTGACTGCCAGCACCGCCCGCTAAGGCAGCGGCATCGCATGCGCCGTCAGGTTCTAGCAAGGTTGGATGCAGTCTGCAGAAGGGGTCAGCCTTTTGCCCTCCGCTGGGTGAGCACAGGTCTGCAGCTTCCAGCATCTCCTGGGGCAGAGAGCCCGACGACGACCGGCAGAGGCTCGAACGGCGCCTTGGCCGGCAGACCGTCGGAGGGAGCGCTGGCTGAGTGTCGTCCGTAGTCCTCGATGCATCACACTGGGCAAACGGCTGTGGCGGCGGCTCGAGTGGCACCACGGTCGGCGAGTTATCGAACGAGACGGCACGAGACGACGACGTGCTTCGCGTCGGCCGGCAAGGAACGTCTCCAGGCACAGCACTCACCTCTTGGGCGGCGAGGTTCGGCAGGAGGATGGCGTTATATATGGACTCGAAGCTGGGGTCCTCGAGTGCACTGGCCAACATCAGATGCCGATGTCTGAGGACGGAACCGCCTGCTGCGTTGCTCTGCCTCAAGGACGAGCTGCTTTTAGGGGCCCAGAGGTCGTCACGGCTGGCACCTTCCGGAAGACAGATGGCAACGGAGGAGTCCGGCAAAACTACAAAGTTTTGAGAAGACAGTGGGCCCAAGAATCTGATGGGCCTTTGTGCAGGCCCTGGCGCGGTCGCCTTAGCCTTGGTGGAAAGGCTAAGGCCTTGGTCCGGTCTACTGAGAGACATGCCGGCTGAGCCCACCGACTGGCTCCTGACCCGACGGCGTATCTGCACTTCCGCTACACCAAATGAAGTGCTTGGCTCATCATCTGCCACAGGCGTTGATAAGACATCTGAAGGGAGCCGCGGGTTCGACCCTTTCTGCCGACACGCCGTCTCAGAAGGTATAGCGGCAGTCACTGCGGCATGTTCAAAGCTGGCACACGAAGACACTGTGTCCTGAGATTGAGCGAGACCACCACGATGAAGCTCTTCCTCCTCGCATTTATCATCCGATGCAAGTACTTGCGAGCACAACGTGCGTAGTGGTGGCAGGCTGGACGTCTTGGAAAGGTGAACCGTAATAAGGTCTTTTGAAGATACGACAGGACACTGCGCAGCAATGAAGTCTCTCATCACTGGGGACTCACAGCTGGCATCCTCAGGCTCGCACCTCTCTTCGCTCGGTGCCTTATCATAGCATAGGGCGACCTCCTCCAGGGTAGATTTGTTACAGCCTGTTGTCAGGTCGCTTCCTAACAGGGTGAAGCTTTCTGATGTCGCCGTTCGTGGCTTAGTGGACATGGCTGGCTGCTTGTGGCCCTCCGTAGGAGGGAGCGCACACTGCGTATGTTCGAGCTTAGGTGCAGATTCGGAAGCCATCTGCTTCGGCAAGTGTTGCTTGAGGTTGCACTCGTTTCCGAGAATCGGCACCTTCTCAACGTCCTCGATCCACTGTCGGTCTGGGGTAACACCATGCTCGCTATCATGTTGGTGGTCATTCTTCGGCTGAGACAGGTGTGGCGTGCATAAATAAGGCGTCGACGGCTGAGCCTGAATGCCGAGGTCGATTTTATAAGACGCCGGCTGTTGAAAGTTCTCCCCCTGGACCGTGGGCAGGGAGTGCGTCTGCGGTGGCTTTGTAATGGCTGTGTTGTGACGTGTCCCGTCCGCTGGGGCCGTTGTGGTCTGCTCTGAGGAGTCCGGTTCAGCCCGGTCATTGGTGGCGGCGTGTGAAACAGAGGTCGAAGAGAGGACCGTCTTCAGCTTTGTATATTGCAGCTGTACAGGTACGTCCACAGAGTCAGGCTGGAGTTTACGAGTTCTGGGGGCTACCTTAGACGCTTCATCGCTTCCCAGCGCTCTTGCCGGTGTGGCGTGCACGGAGGTTAGGCATTCGATGTTCGGCGTCTTTACGGAGCTCGCACTGGTGCACGTCTCTACAGCCTCATCGCTTTCGACGTCTGGTCTGGAGTCACTTTCTGCATCATCGAAAGATAATAGTTTGATGATCGCTTCGTTAAGGTCTTCGTAGTTCCCATCATGCTGGCTCGAACTCTGGATCGCCTCCGTATCCGCTGGTGTGGTTGCTGCGAGACTGGTTGCTTTTGCATACTTTGTATCAGCTGCATAAAAATGTCAATAAAATAACGGCTGTTGCCATTGCGCACTGCAAGGATGTCCAGGAGGATGACTTATGTCCAGTTTTACTAATACACGACCGCAGCTACTGTCAGTAAATTAGGGTTCGAGTTTTTTATGTTCTTCTTACGAAGTAAGAGTCCGAAACTGACTCGCGCCTGACATATCGGCCAGTGATAACAAGAGGTATGGTAGACTTTAAACAGTTCAAACACAGGCCTATCCTTCACGCAAACAGGGATGTAGTCCCTGATTTACTGGCATCATGTGTTATTTCCTCAAACTACACGTTTTAGTGAGAAGTAGTATACGCACGTCTTACTTTTCACTAGTGAAGAGTCAAGTGTGTCTTTCTATATTTGTCAAATTTCTGGCCTATAATTTGAGTAATGTTTGTTTGAGCTTTGAGGGCCTCCTGACCGAACTTAAATAAAGACACTCCAATTTGAAGTTAGGTTCGACCTGTATAATTATCCTGGGCCGGCTTGCACGATAAAGTCCGAGCTAAGTCCAGACTTAAATGGTGTCTTTAGAAAGACCAAGCTTATTTAAGACGGCTCGTGTTCCGAACGTCGAACGCTTCGGGTTCATGTTCTCCAGAGTGGCTTCCCAGAACGGCCTCAGCAACCACTTGGGGCATTTTTCCTCGTAACACAATCTTAAGCCGCAAAAAGGAATGGCACGGATTTTACACAACGCAAAATTGACCGAATGTGTACATCTTACAGCAGGGACAGTGCCAGCGCATTCCTGTATTTCCCTAATTTCTCTACTTAGACACCTGGCGTCCTTGTGTCTTAACCAAGACAGCAAGTCGTAATCATACAAGCGACTTATTCAAGTCAGGACTGAAGCCCAATCTTGACTCCAGTCTTAAGCGGCCATGCTAGTGGCCTATTCTTTAGACTCCAGTTAAGTCTGGACTTAGCTAAGACAGTCTTAAGATTGTTTTGTGCAAGCGGGCCCTGGTGATTTGTTTCACTTAGAAAGCATATGAGAACTTGGTGCACAATTTGCAGCTCGCACTTTAGGACAAGGAAAACAAAATCACTCTTTATACTTCGACTTCGAAACCTAGTTATTTTTGTGGCTCTGTGCGAAAATGTATGACTGACAGTGCATGTATATGACCCGTAAACGTGAAGCGAAAGGATTTTACATTTTCAAATTTCTCTGCATATATCGACGATTCACTGACCTTTTGGTTCGTCCTTGGTGATACTCGCCATCTCACTTTCCAAGCTGGCGAGGACATCTGCGAATGGCCTTTCAGTGAAGTGAAGCGGTGGCTCCATTTTCTTTGCCATGAAATCCCGGTACAGTGACAGCGTCGTTTCCGATGCTACAGACGACGATGATACCTGCTTGAGTAAGAAATTTCGGAGACGGTCAGCAACAGAGAAAGTCGGTGAGCTTGCTGTACTTTGATCCTTTTCCGTGGCCAGGAGCTCTCTGGTGGCGAGCGGCCTCTCAAAATTTGTCTCAGGAGCGCGAGAAGTTCCCAGCCGGACCAAACCACTAATATCTTGGGGTGAATATAGAGTGATCGGCTCTGGCAGTTTCATACTAGTACGCCTGTTGGAACACTTTGCATCGTCGGAAATTTTTCGGTTAAACCCACACGCAGGCGAAGGCTGATCCAAAGCGACGAAGTTTTGCGGTGAAGGAATTTCGCTATACGTGTTGTCAATTATTTCAACCCAAGACGGCCAGACGGCTTCTCGGACTGTGATGGAGCGGCAGCTTTTGTGACGAACGTTAGGCAGTGCCGCTGGCTTTGATTCAGCCTGGCGATCCGCCGCATTCGTGTTTGAAGCACCTGTTTCCTCGGAAGGGTGGCCTTGAGTCACCTGTTCTGGGAGTAGCTCAGTTAAGCTTGTCTGGAACGTGGTGCCAGCACGAATCTCCCGCGGCCTTAAACTTGGCTTGACGTCGACCGCGGCGATTGGTTTCCTTGCAGGGTCGAGCTGAGGCCTGGCGCTATTAACGGGAGCTGGTCTTGCTTGGGTGCTGCTGCCATGGCATGTGTGTTCTATAGCCTGTGAAACCTGCGAGCCTGTTTTCGGGTTTTGGATAGTCGGAGCACTTTCGTTCTCTGCTTCTTTTCCGATCAGCTTAGAAAGAAGACCGGCTATCTCTCCGAATTCTTCGATCCTGATTCGTTCCACTTGAATAAGGTCAGGTGTTATCGTGTTAAACCGCGGGCAGCTGATACGCTGCAATGGATTCACAACAGGACAACGGTCTTCAGGCACCCTAACTGCCGTCGGCTGTTTGTTCGCCATGATATCTTTCAAGATCTCTTCGCTGATTTTCAGATGTCGCTGCTTCGGACTAGCTGGCATACAAATTTCTGGCGTTGAATCTGCTTGCGGAGAAGCCTCATGAAACTCGACAACTCTTGTCAAGCTGATATCGTTCCTTGCCTCCGTCACTATCCTACCGTGGCTTTCTCTGGCGTTCTGGGGACAAGTTCTGGACATGTCTTTGCCACATTCTAAGGAAACAGTGCCATGCTTAACGTCCGATTTCTTGGAATTCTGCTCGCGCTGCTGCCCATACCGTACTTGTGCTTCAGATACACTGTGCGACCCCATGGTGGGAGTGTCGGCCTCGCAAACTATGCTCACGGAGGACGTTCGTTTTGTTGAGTCGCGTGGTCTTTCTGCCGGACTGTCCTGGTCCCCATCTTTTCCAGAGCGTTCGTCGCAAATCGTTGGCGGCACAGTTGCCTGCACAGGGGCTTCGGTCTTCTGCGCCACGCCTGACGTTTGATCACCTGCTGTTGTCTTAGTGGCAGGTTCTGGCATTTCTCGGTGGTTCTTTACAGGCTCGACGGTAGCGCTACGTAGTTTCGCAGGCTGGTTTGCGGATGAGCAGCCGTGGACAGCTATGGCCGTTCCGGAAGCCTTGCCTGCACATCACGCGCGTCGTATTGAGGCATCAGAAGCCGTTCGAGTGTTTGGGTCTCGCCACGACGTGGTCTTTTATGCTCAACATTCGCTGCACAGTTATGGTAGCGAGTACCCAATAAGGGGTACCTGATCATTCTTTATGGATTCTCAATGCCTAACAAATGATAGGTTCGTATTGTATGAACTAAAATTAAATGATCTTGCCTGCTCTGCTGGAGATAAAATTATAGTTCAAGCAACTTGTCTCCTATTTTTGCACTGAAAAAATAAACGTCTTTTGGAAGGGAGTCTTGCAGAAAGCCGGCTTCACCCACGGCATCTGACTTTTCTGTTTAGCCCCTGCAATTATAGCAAGATTACTCAGTAAAAAGCTTAAGTCTCTAACGAATACGGTTTCATTGACGAAAGACGATTCATTTGCTAGCTTTATTTGCTAAGGTTCACATGAAAGAAGAGCATCAGATAGGAATTGGAGCAGATTTATCTGACCATTTGGAGACTTTCCTTGCTGTGATTACCAGTGAGATGCAAGAAACCGCGATGCCCTCCTAATCTGATGATATAATGTCAAAGGTTGGTAATATACTTTTCTCAGCACACAAAACCGGGCCGTAGTGCATTTCACCTTAGCAATATTTATCGTGTCGTGAATGCCTATTCTATCCGCGGCGTTTTGTACAGGAGACACTCGGTTTGATCCATACTCAATGCAAAGTCGTCCGATTGCTTTCGGCCGGTAATAAACACCTCCCTGTCTTGTGCTCGAATTGACAAATATGAGAATGGCATGCAGTGTACGCGTCGAGGTTCCAGAAGCTTTGTTCGAGTAAATGCGATTAAAGAGAAGCGATAACTGGTTTAACTTCTGGGCAATAAATGCGCTTTAAGAAAAGTTACTTGGTGGACTAGAATTCGCTGACGTACCAGATGGCTGGGTGACCTGGTGCGCTCTGCCTGGTCGCACGGCCGTTGACCGCAGTAAAGCACTGCTGTGCGCGGCGGCAACAGCAACTGAGGCGGAGGCCGACCTGCGCCCTGACGTAGTGGCGGCCGCTGTGGAGAGCTCTTCGCTGAGGCGTCCCATGAGGAGGCGCTGGCGCCTGCGCTTCAGGTCCTTCATGAACGAGTCGTCCGTCGACTCTGAGGGCGGTGGCTCTCGCCTCCGTATCGACACCACGGGCGGCAGGTTGGGCTCTGTGTGGAGGTTGTGCCTGCGAAAGTCGCGACCAACCAGTATTTTGTTGCAGGGAACTTTATTTAATTTGTCATTATTTCTTTGAGCTCCAAAACGTAAACGTGCTCAGTGTGAATAAACGTTTAGACTGCCTTTTTTTACGTACGTCTTCAAAAGAAAAGAAAGTGAAGTATAAATGTATAGCACCTTTTCTATACAATCTCCAGCGAAATGCATGAAAGTGTTACGAAGTGTGCGCTTAAAGAAATGACACATGGTGCTGGCGCTTCCAATACTGTGGATCCTGTATTTACTTGTTCTGAAGAACTTAATTTTTGAAAATTCTATGTGGCACTCATTAAGTAGCCAAATGATCACGTGCCTTTTAGCTGTCATCTGATGCAAAATCTGCGTTTTATCTGTAGGACAAAAATTGACGGCTTCGACAGTAAGGTTTATGTTAAGGTTTAACATCAAGTTCTATTCTGCTTCTCGTCGATAGGTATTGAAAACAAAAAGAACTCACAAAAATGCTTTGGAGTAAAATTACACTTACGATTTCATAACCCACCCTGACGAAGAAAATAAAAGCAGTAATTTATGGTGCTTCCATTGCCAGATTAGGCACAGTATTTTCGCAGATCTTCTCATACCGCTTTTTAGAATTTCGCTCATTGAAAGCAAAGCCATTTCAGGAAACATGTCAAGCTCGCTTTGGATTTATCTAGCCCTTAACGACCTGAGGTTCGTTATTACAAACAAATTCGGAAAAAGAAAAGTTTTAAATTTGCAGGCGAGATCGAATGCACACTGTGTCCTCACATCGCTTGGAGTGGTAAAGAGCATATAGCGTTACTGTGCATGCAGCAAGTTTATTAGATAATACATTAATATTGCCCAGTTGAAAAAAAAAATACCTGCGAAACTGTGTCAAGAATATGACAAAATATTCTGTAGTTCTCTCGTAAATGTCAGACTTTTTTGTAGTTCTGTAGTATTCTCCTATATGCTTGCAGTTCTTTCTATCATACTTTTCTGTAGTCTATAATACGTTTCTTTGGTAACTACAGACATTTCTGACGTTACTGCAGAAATGTTTGTTCTCACAGCAGGTTCACTGTAAAAAAATTCTGTTGTGACAACAGAAAATCGTACGTAGTTTTTTTTCCAACTGGGTAATGCTCATCCCCATTTTTCTTGCGCGTGGTGTGTGTCAGCCCTTACTGGCATGCATTATAGCATAAAATATTGCTCCACTTGGCTAACTTGCATTTCACACCTTCCTGCACTGTGTCGTTTTCCGGTAATAAATGCTTTCTTCTGCAGACGCCTAGTGTACAGTTGCTTGCAGTGAGTTGCATTTGACACAAGAAGAGAACGTGCACGCACCTTCCCCTTTGTGCTTGGACAGTGATAACGATCTGCTGATCCTTGTTGAGAATCCTTCTCATCTGCTCGTTCTCGGGCAAGAACATGTGGATGGGAGATGAGCTGCTGGGATCCTTGCATTCAGGCCGCGGTACTGCAAATGACAACAAAACAAACCTGACTGTAAAAAAGAAAAAAGAAACTACACTGTCGAATAGTTTTACTAAGCTGCGTTACCAGGTTGGAAGCTGTATCATATGAAAACACAGTTCTGAAGTCTCAACTCGGACGCAGTAGGTGTGACGTGAGACAAATATTTGTACGCGAAGATACGAACGAAAAGATGTTTCTGAAGGGTGGCATGCAATAAAAAGAACAAGTCCTAATTTCGGCATTATACACTTGGCAGCTTGTTATAAGCTTGGACGCTTGGACTATATGAAAAGCGTTTCAGAGTGCTGGTGTGTGAAGCAGTGTTGATCACTGTCGACTTTCGATGAATGCGATATTTCCGGCGAGGTTATGGCCGTCAGGCAACTAAAACTTTCTCTCTGCGTCGTAGTATATTGTGCAATATGTAAAACGTGCGCGTTAGAATAAGTTAAAAATCGCGGGGTTAAAGTTTAAGCATGACTTGAACCTAGTTATACGAGCTAAAGCTCTCTTGAGCATGATTTTGCATTGTTTAGCAATGTTGTAGTACACGGTTTGATTTGACGAGACGCGCACAACGTTTTTGACACCCCGTTTCTTTCCGCAATTATTACAATTATTTGTTTAAATTGGTTTTATGGGTAAGGCTCAGAATCTGTCTCATTTTCCGATGGACACCTAAACCTAATGGTTAAGGTCGTTCGGAGCCAGTGATGCATAATCTGAAGCTTCACCTCGAGCAGTAGGGCTTACTCTCTAATAAGGTAAATTTGTTGACATTTCATGCCATTTTTGATGGGAGTAAAAGGCAAACTATGTAGTCTCATGTTTTTCTGATCGCTGTTATAACTGAAACCAACATTTTATTTTTGTGCATAACAATTTTCTTGTGTGTCGACACCTTCAGTTCGCTCGAATAAAAATTACATTCGCCCTAAACAATCCTTTAATCGTTACTTCAATGCATCACTATCTTCAGATGCTACCGCAGCGATTTGGATAATTCTATCGTGACAAAGAGAACTCATCCACAGAGAACACGACGAGCTTTGCAGAGAGACTCACTGTTAGTGCATTTGTCCCGACCGACCAAATCCTGCTTCTTGAGCGTCCGGGGCAGCGGCGTGTCGGTATTCGTCCCTAATCGCTCTTCCGAAGAGCCCGAGGACGCACAATGTGAGGCGGGCGTCGAGATGCTCTCGGCCGCCGAGCAGCACTCTTGCACCGTCGAAAGCCCCGCCTCCTGAGGCAGGGAAGCGTTAGCATTACTCGTATAGCCACGCAATGTCTTTAGAGATGCTCAGAAACGCCTCGCAAAAGTTCGACAACAGTGTGGAAGGTTTAGATAGTCGGTGTATTTTCACGCTCTCAGAGAACGTATCGAACCGTTCCCCTAGATATATTCTCTCTTTCTAAAAAAACCGGAGCTCAGATATTTTTTATTAAATACATATTTTTGTACTTGTGGCTTTGTTTAGATGACACGCACCAAGTCAAAGGTAGCTTTGAGGCACTACTAATAATTGTGAGGGAATTGTGGTATATTGTGAGATACTGTTTCCACACATTGATGGGAGCTGTCTAACATTCCGATGAGTAACAAAAACTTCTCTTTGAAGTTTTTGCAGCGCTCGTGCCGAGTGAATAAAACATTGCCGTAGAAAAAGAATGGTATGCGTTTTTTGAAGATAACTGCGAAGCAGTTGTGCAAATCACATAAGGCACAGTTATAAACACATTCACCGGAAAGGTCTAATGTTGTGATGCATTACAAACGTTTGCTCGTGAACTTTGTGCTGCGCTCAGAGCGCGAGGTCAATCCCGTGTATCCTAGAGTTTACCTATGGTGCCACCAAATATGACAAGATAACTTTTCATATAGAGAAAAAAAAAAAAACTGAAACTCTGCAATAATTTACAAAAATATTGCTCATCGGCCCAGTAGTGACATGGCAGCTATATTTGATGCCATTCTAGTTTTGTGCTTCCTTTGTGATTAATAGTATCTTTATACCTGCCGGCCAAAACTGAGTGCTGAAAGATAAAGGGGTTGAGACTTCAATACAAGATCAATCTGGCGCGCTTTTGAAATAAAAAGCGAAAAACTACATTCCTCACGAGGGATGATCTATGGATATATCGGTTGTTATGATGCATTCATGTATCATGCGAATAAATTACGCTGAAAAATACTTTGTCAAGATTTTCCCCAAATTTGTGGTCATATTAGCGATTAGGATGAAACCTACAATCTCCCATTGTGCAAATTCGGTCACCTTTACACGGTGTTGTTTTATTGAAGTTACGAGCAATGTTACACGGTACCAGCTGGAAGAAATGACAGTTGTTTGTCTGCTCCAAAACATGAACAAGAGTCCCTGTTTACTTATAATACAGTGTTTGCATCCCCACCCCGTTTCTGCTTCCGAGAAAAAGAACTATAGGTAACTTTATACCCGTGTAGAGTTACTTCCCCACGACAGCAGCAGGCACCATACCTACCTGAGCTACCTCGCTACTGGCTGCCCTGTGGCTGATGTAGCGCGGCGGGTGGAGAGGGAGGGACAGCTCGCTTTGCGCTCGCAGCCTCCAGCTTTCTCCATACACTTCGCACTGGTCGCACTCTTCCTTGCCTCCCCAGGGCCGGCCTGGGACCAGAATGCGCGTTGTCGACGACGTAGACTGGATGTCAGCGTGCACGCTGCGACCCGCCTTTGTGCTCAGGCTGCTCGAACGCTCGCGCTGCATCCTGTATTCAGCAGTTGCAGTCATGTCTAGAGCGTTGGGGGAAATGCTAAACAAATTATCGCATGCGAGAAAAAAACGAGAAAAGAAAGGTGAAAGGAAGCGAGGAGAAGGAAACCAATATCCTCTTTGATACCAGGAAGTAGAGTTAAAAATTAAGTAGGTTGAAGTGGACGGCTCCTTGCAAAGCCTACATATTCACTCTACACTCAGGTTCGCTATAACGTTCTAGCTGCCGCTGTCGTATTGATTATACTTCGTGTGAAACTCAAGCCTTATTTTTTTCGGCATCCAGAGCGTGTTACACTTGCATTTTTTAGTACTCCCAAGCATAAAATGATTCTGAGGGCCGCGTGTCTGCATCTGTGTCGTGATTGTTGCAAGTCAGGAGGTCGAAGCTTCAACTTTCTTATCGACTACCTAGGCGAATCTCCATTATAAATTTATTACCTGGTGGACGTTGGTAGATGCATCTCGTCTAGACTGCGAAAAACTATGAAGGCACTAAGTGATGTCAGGTGAAGAACTGATTCAAAGAGAAATCGGCCGAAAGTTCTCTGACTCCACCAGTGAGCATATAAGGATTACAGGTCTTCTTTACTCCACAAAGCAGGAGCGCAGTTTGAGGCGAAACTTTGTATTTCTGCATATTTACACTGCAGTAGGAGGAGACGATGAAATGTGATGTGAAGAATTGAAAAACAAAAACAAAACATGGATTTTATTTCTTTAACCACAGTGCACGTAGCTAATGAGTTAAAGTTTATAGTTGCACGGCTAGTGGCTTCATAAATAAAAATTGCCTAGCTACCTTTCGCAGCTATTAGCATTTAAACAACATGTCATAAACTTTGTTAAATATTTGGGAATTTTCAATAAAGTTGTTCTGTTTTCTTGGCAGTCGTGCCTTAAAGCTGTCCGATGCTAAGATAGCTTTAATATACACGGCAGAGTATGACTTTAACTAGACAGCGTCAAACATCCTATTCGGCAGAAAAGCCAGTGTTGGCATGACTGGGAAATTTTGATTGGTCGTGATGCAACAGTAATGGTCATTAATAAAAAGAAAACAGTTTGTCGGTTCGTGAAATCAAACCTCTGTCCCGTGGGTCGCAAGTTACACACGTTATTCTTGCGCCACTGAGGCACGGTAGTTAGGTAGGGTTAAAAAGCAGTACTATGTGATGTCAACAAGCGTGTCGATGTCTGCCATAGGATGCGACAGGGGACCCTAAAGCGGCCCTCTAACGGGATCGCGTCACACATTTAATGTGCCCTTAAGCGTCCCTCAAGCTTTATTTTATTTTTCACTTCCTTCGCAGAGCTTAAAGACACAGCAGAATACACTGAGACTTATCGAGCAATATCATAGTTCTATCACCGGAATGTGTAGCAAGAGATGATACGTGATGTGCACATACATCGAATTTGCGAATATACACAGTGCAGCACATGGGCGAGCTAGATAAAACAAACAAAAAATATTGCAAAGATATGCCTCAATCAGAGTAAATAACTTTGGTTTTCGTTTCTTTATGATGACTTTTGTGACAGATTTGAGACAATAATGACCGGTAACATACCTTTGATATACGTAGCCTCCTACAACAACGAGCAGTGCCAGAGCCAGCATAACGCTGACGGCAGTTGGGACAATGCTCGCGGCCGGTCCAGACGCTGGAAAAGCGGTTCAGAAGGCAATAATGAGAAACGTCTGCTGTATCGTGGCGAGCGCGGTAGCCAGCTCATATTTGGAAAGGGTTTTTGAACTACAAACTTATCTTGGCCAAAACATATTGATTTAATTTGCGGTAAAGTCCTTAAGAAAATACGATACCTAAGCGGGGCTTTAGCTCAAACTCCATGTGAAGCCATGTCATGGATGCACAATACAAATTGTTAATTCTTCCCATACTTGATTATGCTTGCATTATATGGAATCCTCACAAACTAATAGACAATAACCCAGATCGAAGGTGTTAAAGAAAAACGGTTCGTTTTATTTGTCCCCAGTATCACTGGGAATTTTCGCCCACTTTCGCCCTTTCCTTATTGCACCTAACGACATGGTCTAGTAGCCGGCAAACAGAATCTTTGAAGTTTTTTCATTGTATTGTACGTGCTTATTATTGTCTATCATCTACCAGTTATATTAATCAAACGCGTAACACATCCACAAGACACTACCAAGAACTTGAGCCCCGGTCCTTATTTTGCTAAACGAACGCATTTAAATACAGCTTTTTCTCTCATATGATCGAGTCATTGAACAAGCTAACTGGTTCAAATTGCTTCCTTCCATTGAATGAGTTTTTTAACGCAGTCAGCCACTGTTGATCACTGTCTCGATGAACATCATTTCATTGTTAATTTGTTTCTATTTATGTTGGCTTGCTTCTTTAGTTGATTCGCACTGTATATTTATTCTGAATTTTTCTGCTGTTTTCGAAATCTGCACCCCCCCCCCCCCCTGCTTCACTGCACTCCTGCTATAGCTCCGGATGGAGCTGCAGTATGTAATAATAAATAAATAACTACGCTAGTTATGCTATCGTATTCACTCACGCATAGGGCAGGCATTTTTATAACGATTAACATCTGAACCGATATTACTGAATATTTTAATCACGCGTTCTGTTTCGACCCTGCCAAAGCGACTGCAGTGTTACATTCATAGCCGTGTTACAATTGGGTACATAAATTAAGAATGCATTAAGCCGTGCGACACAAGAAAATTGTTTTGTATTAACTTTGGAATGCCTTGTTTTCGCTACTGGGATATGAATTTTTAAACTTAGTCTGCTTAACGATATTGACGCATATAGAAGACGACGCAAAAGATGACATCTGAGACGACAAGCGCGAGCCTGGAAGTGAAAGAAGCTTGAACGCAAGACTTGTTCTGGTCGACCATTCAAACCATCTATCGCTAGGTTCTCCTTGGTGTTCTACCGAGACGTGACACTGGTGGAGCGCGCTGGGGTATGCATAGGACTCCTTCCGGCAGCCCACAGCGGTTCCCAAACGTCGACACGCCTGTCCATCGTGCTAGCCGCCGCCTTCTAGGCCTAGCGCCGGAGTACAGTCATCTACCGAACGACTCCTCAAACGCCCAAGTTCCTCATACCTCCCAATTCATGGCACATACCAACCCTACGCCGGTGACTCTACAGAACACCAAGGTGCCAGAGTGCTTTCGCGGGGAAGCGTTTGAAGATGTGGAGGACTGGCTCGACCAGTTTGAGCGAGTGGCCAAGATAAACCAGTGGAGCGCAGACCAGAAGCTTTGTAATGTTTATTTTGCCCTTCAGGATAATGCTAGAACGTGGTTTGAAAACCACGAGGCCAGCTTATCCACGTGGGATGACTTCCGCTGCCAGCTGGTCGACACTTTCGCGAGAACTGACCGACGGGACAATGCGCTGCGCCTGCTTGAAGTGCGCATCCAGAAGCCAAATGAGAGCGTGGCTATGTTTGCGGAAGACATGGCTCGCCTTTTTCGCCGTGCCGACCCTGATATGAGTGAGCCAAGGAAGCTACGGCATCTCATGCATGGTGTCAAAGAACAGGTGTTTGCCGGCTTGGTACGCAACCCACCTAAAATGGTGAGAGAGTTCGTTTAAGAACGCCACGGCTATAGAGCGAGCCCTACAAGACCGGTGCCGCCAGTACAACCGACCCGTTAACTGTGCTTCGACGACTGCGGCGGCGCTGAATGCAACCGATAGGACCGCTGTTCGAGACCTCATTAGAGAAATTGTCCTTGAGCAGCTCCAGCGAATTACGGCTACGAAGGCTCAGTCATCACAGGCCCTCGTGGAAACCGTCAGGAATGAAATTCGGCATGCCTTATCACCGTCTGCGCCATGTAACCAGTCTCACCCCGTCGACAACGCGGCAGCTATTTCGGAGCCATACCACGCTCCACAACCGGTCAGCTTCACGGCCGACGTTCCTGCACCTTACCAGGAGCAGCAACATGAGAGCTATGCCGCAGTCCTTCGTCGCCCGCCTCCAGACCACGCCCCACCGAGCTCATCGAGCCGTCAGGAGACGCGACTCTTCCATGGACCTCAGTGGGCGCCTTCCAGGCGCTTTCAACCACGCCGAACTGACAGGTGGCGCAGTTATGATAGCCGGCCACTCTGTTTCTACTGCGGACAACCTGGCCACTTGTATCGGTACTGCCGCTACCGCGAAGAGGGGCAAGCCTTTCCGCCTGCTTGTGCTCGCCAACACTTCAATGCCGACACTGCCCAAATCGAGGACGACCCTCCGGTCAGCAGGGAAAACAAGTCCCGGCGCTTCCGCTGCCGCTCCTCCCCATCACCACAGCGTTTTCCTTCGCCAATGCGCCGTAGCATTGCTGACATTAGCGGACAGCGGTCCCCGAGCCCTCACCGGGGAAACTAACAGCCGCAACCTCGCGAGGGGAGGTTGCAACCAGTCGAAAAATGCCAAACCCCTCACCACCGCCGCAACCGCCGACAACCTGTGCTTCTGACGCCGCTGTTAACATTGACATCGCCGCACTACCGCCGAAAATGCCGCCTACATTACCGCCGAAAATGCCGCACCAGATGAGCAGCCCCGACGACGAAGCTGACAGCGCCGAACTTGCTGCACTTCCGCCGCAAATGCCGAAAAAGACGAGCAACCTGGATGAAATTGTTAGTGCTGACCTCGCCGTTTCTATTGACGGGCTGGAGGTACATGCTCTAGTGGATACCGCAGCGGATTTTTCAATTATTAGTCAGAAACTGGCTGATACGCTGCGTAAAGTAAGAACCGAATGGACTGGGCCAGTAATTAGAAGTGCTGGGGGTCAGCTACTGGCACCGACAGGGAAGTGCACTGCCCGGATAGCAATAGGAAACGCGGTGTTTGTCGGCAGTTTCGTTATTCTCCCTGACTGTTGCAAAGACCTCATCTTGGGCATGGACTTTCTGCGCCTTCATGGGGCTGTAATCAGCATTCGAGATAGCGTAGTTGCCTTCACCAAGAATCATGAAGACCTTGGTTATGCAGAAGTACCACTGATGCCCTAGCGCGTTGCCAAGGAGACGGTGACATTACCTCCGCGATCATGCTCTCTTGTTCAAGTGAAGTGCGACGTGGCGCATACCGGCGATGGAATCGCCGAAAGCGCAGTCACCCTGGTGCTAAGCCGAGGTGTTTCTATAGCTCGGGGGCTAGTCAACTTGACCGATGGACAGACCGAAGTGCTGCTGACAAACTTCAGCGACGAGCGTCAGCAAATTCCGAAAGGCACAACTGTGGCCTTTTTCGACAGCATCCTAAATGCGCAGCACTGCTTCTCACTGCAACAGGAAGGGCCAATGTGCAAGACGCCCGTAACCATCGTCGATGTGAGTCCAAATTTGTCTTCTTCAGAACGGGACCGCCTTTTGGATCTCATAGATCAATTTCGAGACTGCTTTGCTTCCGAATCACGGGTCGGCCAAACGCCCTTGACAAAACATCGAATCATTACGGATGACTCGATTCGCCCGATTCGACAAAATCCTTACCGTGTGGCTCCGAAAGAACGCGAAGCCATTCAGCGCCAGGTGGCCGAAATGCTTAGAGACGACGTTATCCAGCCATCACAGAGCCCCTGGGCTTCCCCCGTGGTGCTTGTTAAAAAAAAGGACGGCAGCTTACGATTTTGCATAGACTACCGAAAGCTCAACCAAGTGACTAAAAAAGACGTGTACCCTCTTCCTCGCATCGACGATTCCCTTGATCGCCTACGAAATGCACGTTACTTCTCATCAATGGACTTGAAAAGTGGATATTGGCAGATAGAAGTAGATGAGAGGGATCGGGAGAAGACAGCATTCGTCACTCCCGACGAATTGTATGAGTTCAAGGTGCTTCCGTTCGGTTTGTGCTCGGCACCAGCAACATTTCAGAGGCTGATGGACACTGTGCTCTCGGGACTTAAGTGGCAAACATGCCTGGTGTATCTTGACGACGTGATTGTATTTTCGGCCACATTTGAAGAACATCTGCGCCGTTTGCTAGCTGTGTTTCAGGCCATACGATCTGCAGGCCTCACTCTCAAACCCGAGAAGTGCCACTTCGGTTACAAGGAGCTGCAGTTCTTAGGCCACGTCGTTAGCCAAGAAGGTGTGCGGCCTGATCCTGAAAAGCTATCCGCAGTCGCCAAGTTCCCAACACCTACGGACAAAAAGACATTGCGGCGCTTCCTGGGTCTTTGCGCCTATTACCGTCGGTTTATTGCTGGCTTCTCACGAATTGCCTGGCCATTAACTTCGTTGACGCGTGACAACGCTGTCTTTAGCTGGGGTGAAGAACAGCAACAAGCTTTTAATAAGCTGCGGAGGCGAAGTGTGCCAGACGCCACCTGTTCTGGCACACTTTGATGACGACGCCTCTACACTGCTTCATACGGATGCCAGCAACGTGGGCTTAGGTGCTGTGCTGGTGCAGCGCCAGGATGGTGTGGAAAAAGTAATTGCTTACGCCAGCAGGACCCTATCTAATGCGGAAGCGAACTACTCGACAACCGAAAAAGAATGCCTTGCAGTGGTATGGGCGGTTATGAAGTTCCGCCCTTATTTGTACGCTCGCCCCTTTGAAGTCGTTAGCGATCATCACCCTCTTTGTTGGCTGACGAACCTAAAGGACCCTTCAGGGAGACTCGCGCGTTGGAGCCTTCGATTACAAGAATTTGACATGGCCATTATTTACAAATCTGGAAGGAAGCACACGGATGCTGATTGCCTTTCCCGAGCGCCGGTCGAACCTTCCACTATGACCGATGAAGGCACTGCGTTTTTAGGTGTCATAGATGACGCAACGCTTTCCCAACAGCAGCGAGAGGACCAGCAATTGCTTCCTCTTATTGATTTCTTGGAAAAGCGAACTACGGTTGTGCCTAAGATTTTCGCCCAAGTAATGCCTTCGTTCTTTATTCGCAACAACGTACTTTACAAGAAGAACTTCCGCCCAGGGGGAAACAGTCATTTACTCGTCGTCCCATCAGCTCTCCGCAGTGAAGTTTTGCAAGCGTGTCACGACGAGCCAACCGCCGGTCACCTAGGCTACACCCGCACTTTGGCTAGAGTACAGCATGGATACTACTGGCCAAAACTGCCGGCGACAGTGAAACACTATGTACGTACGTGCATAGACTGCCAGCGCCGTAAATCACCTCCTGTAAAACCAGCTGGCCTACTCCACCCTCTTCAAGTGCCAACGACACCTTTTAAACAAATCGGCATGGACCTCCTGGGACCATTTCCGACGTCCACAGCCGGGAATAAATCGATAATGGTCGCCACCGATTATCTAACCCGCTACGCGGAGACCAAGGCTCTGCCAAGGGGTACCGCCGCTGAAGCAGCTCGGTTCTTCGTTGAGAACATTGTCCTGAGGCATGGCGCTCCGGCACTCATTATAACAGACCGAGGAACTGCATTTACGGCCGAACTTTTGGAGACCTTTCTCCGCCTCAGTGGCACTAGTCATCGTAAAACTACAGCCTATCACCCCCAAACCAATGGGTTGACGGAACGTCTCAATAAGACCATCGCAGACATGCTTTGCATGTACGTCGACGTGAACCACAAGAATTGGGACGAAATTCTTCCCTACGTCACGTTCGCCTACAATACGGCACGCCAAGACACCACTCGTATGACACCATTCAGCCTCCTTCACGGGCGACCAGTAACAACTATGCTGGATGCAATGTTGCTCCCGAATGCTGACACCGATGATCTCGATCAGGACGCCGAGGAATTCGCTCAACGTGCAGAGGAAGCTCGAAAACTAGCGCGTGTGCGGATCAAAAATCAGCAAGAGCAAGATGCACGATGCTACAATCAGAGACACCGACATGTCATGTACGAACCTGGCGACAAAGTGTGGGTCTGGACTCCTATTCGCCGCCGTGGACTCTCCGAAAAACTATCGCGGCGATACTTCGGGCCCTATGTTGTTCAGCGACGTTTAACCGACGTCACTTATGAGGTGGTGCCAGACAAGGTGTCGACATCAAAGCGACACCAGCAACAAGCAGATGTCGTCCACGTTGTGCGTATGAAGCCGCACAACTCGGACTGACCTCATCGAGACGATGCTTCCTGAGGAGGGGGGCAAATGACGCATATAGAAGACGACGCAAAAGATGACATCTGAGACGACAAGCGCGAGCCTGGAAGTGAAAGAAGCTTGAACGCAAGACTTGTTCTGGTCGACCATTCAAACCACCTATCGCTAGGCTCTCCTTGGTGTTCTACCGAGACGTCACAATATGTTTCTAAAGTCGCGGTGTCTCGCGGACTGCTAAATTCTGTTTCTGGCGACCGCATTTATTGCGAGGAAATTCCAACAACGCCTGCTTGGTATCTTTTTTTTGCACGCCGAAGAATCCTAAATTTTCGAAAATAAAATTGGTATTTAACAATTTATCATAGCACCTCAGCGCCGTGTGTCGTGAATTCGTGACACACTGTTTGCGCGTCACGTACTAATTACGGCGCATATAATAATGCAACACTTGCATAACATGTTGTCATTAGACAGAGCTTTCTCGTTAGAATGGTTGGTCTGTTTGAAGAAAAATGTAGAACAAATGCTCGTCTTTTTACCCAGCGTCCAAGAATTGTCTTTCGTCTTCTCATGAATTTTGCGGGACAAATTAGAAAGCATTTGCTGGACAAAAATCGTCTACTCTCGTCAAGTCTACGAATTGATTCAAGGCCTTCGATTTCATCTTTCACAGAGTCTGGACTAGCTGCGCAAACCGGACCAAATGCTAATTACTACTGCTACTTGGCGACTAAGGGTTTGATATATATAGCGGTTCTTAAAAACATTAGGTGTTGAATTTTGAATGTACTGGGGCTTATTAGCTAGAATGATTTGAAGGTAACAGTCGTCTTCTTTGATTACTTCACCATTAGGGCAATAAAGCAATAACAACACCTTTGTTTCATTTTTTTTCTCTTCGTAGTCAACGTAGCCGTAACACACAAGCGTGAATTCTACAGCGTGGCGGTTAGTCATATATCGAATATACATTTTTCAGCAAGGCAACATGTCATGAATACCATAGCCTTAAGAGGGCTTTTAAGTTCTTCACAGCTGGCTAGAGATGGTAAAGCTATTAGACTGTTTTTGTCAATTCCACTTTTTAATGCCCGAAAAGTGGGATTGCTATGCTATTTCTGCATATCCGAACTTGTAGCTAATCGAATTTTACTAGGACGACTGACACTTTCGGTTCTTGAAGCTGCTTGCGACATCGAAGTTAGTTTCGCAAAGAATAAACTCGCGTGTTGGGGTCTGAATTGTTTTTATAGGCAATGCTTCTGGCGTTCTCTGTAAAGTTAATAACGGGACTGGGGGTTGTTCCTTTGGCCAGAGTAGTTTGAGACAGGTCGAAGTCAACTCACGTAGCTCGCAGAGCTTCTCCAGTGTCATTTCAAAGGGCGGTGAGCAGTTGCATAGAAAGTTCACACACCGGAAGTTAGGATTATTGTAGCTGCACTCCTGGTCGCTGACGCAAGCTTCGTGGAAGTCCTTGGCTGAAAGAAAAAAACAATCGAAATGAACGTGCGCCAAATCTGCAACGCGCCGTGAAAGCGCGTGCGGCATTGAGGCAGCCATGATATACATAATCCAAGTGTGTGAAACATCAAGAAGTCCTCTGTTATTATTTCTTCACTTATCACTGACTCACGTCGGACACACTTCTCTATTCCGCCTTCGTTGACGTAAACGGGCGTCGAGGGAGCGCAGTCACACCGGGACCACCTATCTCCATGGCTGTAAAAGAGCGCAATGGAAAATTAACATGTTAGGACCTAATAGTGTTCATTGATTAACGGCTCAGATCCATGCAGGTGGTATTATTGAAACAGCAGTCAATTTTACAAGATTTAAAGTTCGCGTTCGTTATCTCGAAAACTAGTGTGCTTGCAGAACGAGCTTAATTCAATGCTTTGTTGAACGATGGAGGTACTTGGGTTGGCTTCGTCTTTAGACATGGTTGTCTAACAGAAAAGCACGCTTTAAAGGTAGCATTTTCTTTTGCAAACGGGCGTAATGACTGACGCTGGCTCCACTGCTCGGATTTTGTCCTAACATAAAGTCCACTGACGTCCCTCATTATAAAACACGCAAAAAAGAGATTTGAATGGTACTTGTGGATTGCTTCTAGTAAGCTAAGTTCACAGCCACTGGTTAGATCTCCCCTTTCCCAACAACATGGCCGTATTTGTAGGTCTTTTGCCGTAAGAAAAACATCGCAATGATTTCATTTTAACACGGCTTTCATCTTTAGGCAAACATTATACGTGAATCTCGCCCCCCCCCCCCCCCCCCCCTCCGTTTTTTTTTCTGTTGTGTTTTTATGGGCCTTTGTTGTGTCGTGTAATACCAGCCGCAGTTAACAAACAAATTATACGATGCGATTTCTGGATATTAAATGCGCATTTTCATATCTATAATAACGTAAAGGTGTTAGACTATAGCCAGGAATTTAGAAAAGAGAATTTGCCAGCTGGAAGTTGCTAACAAACGCAGTTTTTGATATAGTGAGATTGCTGCACAAAGATAACCACATCTGCAGACAGTTCGCTACTCTTGCACTTTTTCCTATTGTCGAAAACGCACGCCATTGATTTTTTTTTTTCATAGCTGTCGTATGAACTAATCGACGAGAGCGGAGAACAAAATTAAAAGGTAATACTTTGCTAGGCATTTGAAGATTGGACTATTTCTATCGATATTTTATTAACCATATTTTACAATATTCGGAAGTGTATCACATTTAAAATTAATCTAAACAAGTAGATGGACTTACAGCAGACCCGGGTTTAAACAACACCTGTTTTCAGTTCATTCATGCTTATATGACACATGAAGACTGTGCCCGTAGAAAACTTACCTAACGTAAATTTTATACAAGAAAGATATCGGCACAAAGAACAAGCTTCACTATTTCTCTTGTACACGCATACAGCCAAACAGACCTGCCTTAAGTTTGGCGTCATTAATTGTACCTTAACCTCAAATCGCAGCTAGCAGAGCTCGTAGCTGCTGCTGCTTTAAACGGAATTTAGAATACTAATGCCGATTGTTTTCTTTCTTTTGCGTTTGTGTGACTGACGTTTTTTAACGAAGTGAGGATATTTTTAAGCGAATACCTTCAGGCATAGAAGAGAAATATATTCGTAACTAGACCTTGTTTGCGCACAGAATAGCTAAGAGATGGGAAGCGCACCGACAATTAGTCCAGTAGTCCCACCTGATGCATGCAAGTCCGAGGAGGAGGTTGCACTGGCTTTCAAGCGAACAAACCGAGCCGAAGCCTGGGACGTCATTGATGCCTGTTCTTCCGCCGAAATCTCCACTGCCGTGCCTCGGCCTGTACGTCGAGTGGTCGACTTCAGAGTCGGCTGCGCGTGAAACACAAAACCGTCTTCGAACTGGTTTACGGATAGTATGGAATTCTCACTTTTCGGAACCTCTACCACAAACACCACGCACACTTCTTGACCAAGCGTAACCCACTCCCCCATATTTTGAACGGTGGCCGACATGCGTCAGCCCTAGATCCTCCTCTTCCACTCCTCGCGGGAATGCCCCGGCCAACCCGGGCACCAGCCACACAGGCCTCACCTAAATTTCTCCTCTGTGAGGCTGTTGTTTTCGTCTCAGACCCGCAACACCAGCAATGGCCAATAGAGCGGGCACGACGGATTGCGAGAGCCGATGGTGTCGAGAGGTGGGGACATCGGCTGAAGTGGATGGCTACAAAACTGCCCGATAGTCCGATATTGAATAAATTATTATTTTCCCCCTCTCTCCTCCCAAGCTTTTGCCCTGCAGTGAGGCTGGAGTGAAAACGACTTCGTAAAGAACACTGCAACCGTACCAGCACACACTTGACTATGTCAATTATTCACTCGCTTAATACGGTACTGGAAGGAAGAAAATTCGTCTCCAGGTAGCAACATGATAGGGCAACGCACGCGGATGCAAAACAAAAAGAAGGGTCATCGACTCTCTGTCCACGCGGAAAAAGCTGTTTTTCGTTTTTTCGTAATTCCTTTCAGTAAGTAAATTGTATCTCTCCTGATAAAAATTGGATGAGTAATTGCACCTTCAATCTCGTTCATTTCACTAACCACACATTTGTTGCTGTGACCTGTGGCACACAGCGAAATAAAGAGTGGCAAACACAAAAGAAAGCAAAAAAGAGAAGAAAAAGAAAAGCACAAGTGACCGACATTTTTCGAGGAAGAAACTGCGACGGAAGCCAACAACCACCGCAACAAAGGAAAACATGATGTTAATTTAATTTAATAATGTATTCATTTTATGATTTAAACATAATTGAAAAGAGAGTAGAAGGAAGAAGCAACCGCTTGCCACCGGTGAGATGTGAACCCGTGATATGAAATTTCGCGTTCGATACTCCACCTACTGAGCTACGGAGGTGGCTGTTCAATACACTTTCGTTGGTATTTGTGTTAGTGTAACCAACCTTTGAGTGTTAACCAGTGCCACCTTCGTCCATAGCGGCGGGCGTAACAAGTCGTGTATTACCGCGACTGTCACGTGGAACATGATCTAATAGGGAGGTTGAGAGCTATGCGGGAGTTCTTTTATGCTGCTCACCTATGACATTATAACTCCCAGAAATGAGGCTATAATTAGGCCATTCAACAGACGAATATTGGAAATGGGAGGCTCCCTAAGATTACACACGACAAAAGCTAACAGCCGCCGAAAACATAGAAAGCATATGAAAATAATCTCCCATTTTAATATTGAGGGCACTGATCACTATGAATTTAATTAGACGTCCATGTTATGTCTAAAAGGTGACTGAAAATAAAGGATAGAAAACAACCGTATGCCATTTGAAGCTTCTAGCTATTATTAAAGGGACAGAACACTGGCCAAAATATTTCACGAGCTTATGGTGGAGATGAAAAGACCTTGCCTCATATAGTACAGATCGAGCACTACAATATCAAAGAGAAGAGACTTTACAATTCTAGTTTACAATTGAAAATCGCATAAATACAACAGAGGCGCTATTTAGCGGAAAAACCCTAGTACTTTCAGTGTAGCCCCCCACGTGACATGTGAGCAAAATATCGCTGATTTTCGTAACTGGACATTGTTCTTTTGTTGTCTAGGAGTGCTTGCCATAATTTATTATATTTTGCGCTCTCTCCAGTGCGTCCTTAAATAAAAATCACCCCTGCTTTCGCACCGCGAGAGGTATGCTTTCAGGTTTTGCCACTAGATGGCGCCACAGTGTTTGAAATTTCGTGAATGAAGCAATGATAGTGCCCACTAAAACTTTCGTCGACGAGGGCGTGCGTTATTGTGCCGTAACAGCATTGAGTGTGAAACCGAAAAGAACGTTCTCTACGCAAAAAAATGTCTGTTTACTGTCTGGCGAGTGAAAGTTGTATTTGTTTTTGGTACGTCTTTTTTGTCGACCACCAGTCGTCATCGCGGTCGCTGCTCATGGTTTACAGCATCGGTAAAACTTTTCTACAGCGTTTCTAACAAAACCGTTATGGAATTGAACATTTTAGACATCAATCTTTCCACTGCGGCGAAAAAAATCGAGACCTAAATTTCAGTGTTCTGTCCCTTTAACTTCTGCCGGTTTATAGTCGAAAAAAAAAAATAAAGCTGTTATCGGTGGGGATGTTCCCATGACACTTGGGATATGCCATCTAATATTTTACGTCTATAGAAGGTGCTTACTCTATGTTCACACTAATGCAGTCGCAAGGAAAGTTTCGGCTCCATATCGCACCAAAAACTCATAAAACTACTTTACTCCGCTTCATGGTTTTTTGGTAGTTAATATTATCTTTCTCCCACATAAAGGGGTTCAGGCAACTTTTGGGAAATCGTAAATAATATAGTGTGATCTCACCAACTGGGTTTTGCGAGCGGCCAGGAAATCTATGTCTGAAACCTTTGTTAAAGTTGCAATGAAAAAGCGCAATGAAAGGGGCCACTGCACACCAAAAACGTTCCTCCTGCTTTTAGATTTTCAGACTGGAATACCGCGATTCGCGTCAACTATTTCCCTTTGCAACTTTGCACTTCGCAACCCGGCCGCAGCGGGAGGCCTCGCGAGGAAGAGATCTAATTGAATGCTTGGTGGGAATCCGTCGAAGGTCTTCCATATCTAACAAATTCATCAGTCCCCACTGAATTGTAGAAAACTAATTGACGTTGCTCCGGGCATTGCAGAAGGGTTGGCCCGGTTGGTTAGATTGATGTTAAGAAAGGACAAAGGGACGCACCACTGTTCGAGCCGCTTCGAGTGGTCGACTCCTCTCGGGGAGGATCATCCCAGAAATGGAAAGGGTTTCCCGCACTGGGCAGAAAAAACATCAACGCATGAAATCAATATCTAGAAAGCTGTAGGAAGTTCACAGATATCGGTAAAATTCTGCCGGACCTTTAAGTCTTCTTCCCAATGGTGAATATGTAAAGAGGTTCTAAACATCAAGGCGCCTGTGTGTTGTGCGATTTTCCTGAGCCCTCCAATACGGCGTCTCTCGTAGCCTGAGTTACTTTAGGATGTTAAACCCTATAAAAAAAACCATACGAGACCAGGCCAAACCAAACCAAATAGGTTCAGAAGCGTACTGGCTTTGCAACTGCCTACAGTGAGAAAGTGTTTCTGTTATGAGAAATACTTATAGCAAAGTGGTAAATAAATTAAGTCGTGTACTTCCTACATGTAATATATTTTTATCAACGTCAGGACTGCATGGTGACTCAGCCGTTCTGTTGTGTCTATGTAAGCGTTCTTGTCTTAGCCACAATTTGCATCCGTATTTTATCATTTTTGGGGCACTGTGGATGGTAACAAATAATATCGGTAGCGGCTTAATAGGTCCTCATTCGACCAAGAAACAATCCCCGTCGAGCTCGAACGAGAGCTTTAATTGGCTGAGGCATATTACCGCATGCCCTACCGTACAACGTTAACATTTTTTACGCCCAAAACAGTATATGCAAGCACTTTAGTGCCGTTAACAAATTTAATTTCGGGCTGTAGCCTTTAAGAGTTAAGGGACTTTCACATGCGCTTCCCTAGTCGCGCCTGAACGCCACTGAGAACCAATGGTTTGGTATTAACCAAGACTCACCCAAATGGCTCCACTTGACGGGCGGCTGTGTCCGCGAGTACCCACGAAACCAAGCAAGTGAAGAGGGCGGAGTGGTGACTCATGCTTCAGCCAAGCCGGAGCAGTTCGCAAGAACAGAAGCTCTTAGCCTATTGAAGAAAGCAGGGACAAAAGCACAAAGAGGCAAAGAAGTGACTGGCGTGTGCCTCTCTGGCGTTCTTCTGAACGTAACAATGGCTCCGTTCTTCTTCTTTTTCTTCTGCCTTGATATTTGGCACATACCCACGAAGGGGGATTGGCCAGAGTTCAGTGTGGACTGCCAAATGTCCTACAAAAACTAAATTAGTGCATTAAATTAATTATCAACTAAACAAAAACATAAGATTTAAGATCACAAAATTGATTGAAAGAAAAATTACGAAGCAAAAATTTGGAAGTTTGTAAATTTGGAATACAATTGGCAAGGGAATCTGTCCGTAGCTATTATGTAGTTATGTAAGTACTGACAAATGTGAGGCAAACCAAATCCTTTCGCACTCGCACCGTTCGCAGAGCACGCATTTCTTCTTCTTCCTCCTTTGTAAATGGCACATACCCACGAGGGGGGATTTGCCAGGGTTCAGTGTGGATAGCCAAATGTACTGCATGTAATGTATTAAATCAATTATCGGCTAATGAAAAAAAAGAAACCCTCTAGGATTCAGCATCATAGAACTGAATGAAAGCAAAACTACTGAGCAAAGGTTTTGAAGGCTGGACATGCTGCACGAGTTCTCCTTCGTTTTCCTCTGGCATGTGCCGAACAAAAGCACGACCCTATGGTGTTGGGGGTAGTCAAGGAAATTTATATATAAATTGAACTTCACACTGTTTAGATGTGATAATGAGAAAACATGAACACAGCCGCAAATGCCACAGGACCTTCTTGGTTGCGGTCGCGTTGCCGACGGAATCGAGGCTGACTCTAAGAACGTACGCGTTCTTTCAAACTATCTCTCATGTTGGCCTGGCATTGTAGCTATACGGTACGCGCCGCCGTACGCGGAGGAATCGCCATTGTCTGCAGAGAACATAATAGCAAGACCCGTAGACAGAGCCGATGTGGATGGTCTACTCTCCGAGTATGTACTGATGCGTAAATGCGAAGAAAAACACACAAGCACGCACCTCAAGGGTGGCCTTGACACGAGCGCCGGACGATTACCTTGCACTCTTGTCATTGCTCCTACGCATGCTTCGAATGGCCGCATCTCTTCTTGCCACATGCGCCTGCTCTCTACGTACTGTTGCCGACGGTACCGTGAAAGTGGCGCGCTGTCGATGGACGTATCGACCAATAGGCTGGTAAACGTCTCGCTTTAATAACCAATTATTTTTGAATTTGTTGTAGTCTTCCATGGTGAGCGGAGTCCTCGTGAGGTTCAGGACCCCAATGGCTGACATGATCTGGTACGCCCACTCGACAAGTAATTCTCCTTCTGGAAGGCGCCGAATAGGGCAGCCTACAAGAAGAAGAATGAAGGGTGGGAGATGGCTGCTTTGTTTCCTGATTGGTTCCGGTACTTCCAGATAGTGTGATAGAAGGTTATTACTGCACTCCGGACAGTATTCAAGATATAGCGTGGGGCCAACACATGAATTGAAAATTCACACGACCTTTGCTAATTTTGATGATAGCACAGCGTTAGACGTCAGTAACATGAAAGTGAAGCTTGCGATGGATATCTTAGAAGTTGTTCTCTAAGTATTTTTCTAATCAGTAACCTCGTGATAGAAACCGGTGTGCATCCAAAAGCTATAAAGTAGTCAAGAGTAAGAGTAATTAATATATAAAAGTGCTGATTGGGATTCAGTGTCAAAATACCAACCACTATGCATCATTCCCATATTTTTCGAGGAAATAAATAATGTTCTCTCCTGTCACATAATGCGTTTTTCGAATGAGGACAATTTTCTGAAGCCCGATTCGGATTCAGAAAAAAATAGAAATATTTAAAGTCGGTTTCGAACTCAGCTTTGCTAACACCCTTTGTTCAACTGACGTCATCGCGCATCTACCGCGTTATTCCTGAGTTTACCGAGAATAAATCCTCTTTCAAGGTGAAGATCGAAAGTGAAAGGTCAGAGGCCAAACGGGATGGTCAAATCTTATTAGTCAGTGTAAAGTGGTGAGTTAGCCGTGTGTTAATGTACCAGCTTATCTTCATAATAACACCTTGAGCGAGACTCCTCGCCAGATAGACTCTTCCAATTTGATTTTACCTTGGTTTCAGGTTCACCCGGACGGAACTATGATCTCAGGATTTGCACCTGGAGGAGTAGGAATATCGCTCCATAAGCAAATACTCTGAGACAGCATGATTAACACTTCAACAGATTACTGTGCAAAATAGAGGTAGCAATATTTACAAATTAAGTCTATTAATTTTATTGAGGCTTTGTATTTTTTTCCATCACGAAAAATTAATGTCCAAGCTACCCTCATTTGGAATTCGTGGGAAGCCGCTGGAACGGATTAAACTATTTATCATTCACCCGGTTTTAGTTTTTCCTGTTGCTTCCGCTTTTTGTTTTCTTTTTCAGATCACGGAATCACCGGTTCTAGGCTCAGAAATACCTACCGAAGAAGCATTATTTAACTCCTTGCCCTACTCCTCCCCCCCCCC
>JAJIZL010020561.1:0-20352 GCA_023969395.1 Amblyomma maculatum | reverse complement strand
CCCCTAGCTTTTTTTCTTCAAAGCAAAAGTGTATTTAATCCCCCGCCAGAGATGATTGCGCTGCCCAGATGACGACGAGTCCACTTGTCGAAACGTTGGCTCGACATGCGAACGGATGCTTCCGCTGAACCCTTGTTCAGTGCTCTTTAATGCTGTGTAGTCATCTTCTTTCTCTCGTTGTACCCTGGATATCAAGAAGACAGTTTTTTAGACAGTTATCAACAAGCGAAATTTGTCATTTACGCAGACGATCATAGCATACTGAACGAAGGTGAATTAATATAAAATAAGAATAAAATGAATCAACAGCTCCTCGTTTGGTACTTATCAAATAAGCTAAATGTTGACGCACGAAAACTAAAGCAGTTATATTTAAGGCCAGGAATAAAGCACTCAAACTTAACTATTATGTCAACAATTCTGGACGAGAGATAGACATCTTGCATGAACACAAGATACACGGTGTTATTTTTTCCTCGCATCTCAGCTGGAGATCACCAAATTCAAAGCTTCTGCAAAAAGCTCATGACAACTGAAGACCTATCTCGATGTCGAACGTTATATTCGACAAAGGTGAAGGTTCACATTTATCATCCACTATTTTCATCTCAATTAAGTTATTGAATTCTTACTTGACTTACCACTACAAAAACAAACAGCAAAATATTGGCACAAAAGAAAGCTATTTGTCACACTGCTGAAGTTTTGTGCTTCTACACTACCTAAAAACTATTTTCCGGTACGGAATCATCAGGGACGGACATGCCTTGCGCCCAGAAACCATTTATAAAGAGACTCAGTGCAAGCGTATGGCTTATTCTTACATCTTGTGCACAAGTCACTAAAACACAACCTTCCATACATATCTTGCCCCGCCGGGGTGGTGCAGTGTAAGACGCCCGACTACTGTCCGGAGTTCCCGGGTTCGAACCCGACCACGTCGGCTGCGTTTCGATGGAGGCGAAACGAAGTGGCGTCCGTGTGCTGTGCGATGTCAGCGCACGTTAAAGATCCCCAGGTGGTCGAAATTACTCCGTAGCCCTCCACTACGGCTCCCCTTCCTCTCTTTACACTTTCCCTCCCACCTTCATCCCTTCCCTTACGGTGCGGTTCAGGTGTCCACAGAGCACGTGTGACAGATACTGCGCCTTTCCTTTCCTGTAAATCTATTATTATTATTATTATTATTATTATTATAATTATACATATCTTATGAGTATCAATAAACTTAACCACTTTCATTTCAATAGTAGCTATAATTCTCTCCATCTTTTAAAGCGCATTGCTTTGTCACATTGAAATTTTATTTGCTTTGTTCTTTTCTTTTTATTGTGTACTCTTGTGATACAGTTATGGCTGCATGACTGCAGTTTCAAGGTTTTTATGTGTATGTGAAACCCTGATGCATTGATACATGGATATATCGTTATGCTTGTTTAAGTGCATAAAAGGTACTTCACTACACTGTCTGCTCTGATGTTTTTTTTTTTTTGTTATTGTCATGTTTTTCTTGTAAATCATATAGACATTTCCTTGTAGTCGTCTCCGGGGCCATGCCAAGCTGTAAACTGCATTTTGTTTTTGTTATATGTTTGTTGCAAATTACGTCGATACTTCGTTGTAAAGTATTTTTTGGCGATATCAAGTTGTGAATTACAGCTTTTATTCAAGAAATCCACCCCGATTCTCTGGTAAACAAAATAATTTATTGAATTGAAGAAGGTGCTTGTGGTAAAGGCTAGGGCGCGTGAGGATCTGGAGCTGGTGCCAGGCGATGGCGAGGCCTTATTGGAGGTCTTGTGGGGTGATGAAAGGGCCTTTAGCTGTGTTTTGGTTATATTTGTGTAAGTGAGCGGTTATGAGCATGAAGACGTCGGAATATAACTTTTACTTCCTAAATTTCTTTGTCTGCTGGCCGGGCTTTGTCCGGCATTTTAGCCTCTGCTTCTACTGGTACCCGGCGCGTCAGATCTAGGGCGAGCGTGTGTGCGCACGAATTGCTAGGGTAAGAGGCATGTCTTGGGACTCAACAAAAATGCGAATAAAGGGGAGAAGGTTGAGATGGCAGTGCTGTGAAATGTGTCTTGCCTGCGCTCGAAACGCTCTATGAGTCGGTGACTACGGATTTTATGGCGTCGGTAATATTGCGTGTTTTGTGTCCGCTTTAGTACGTACTTACTGGGAAGGTGTTTTATCGCTTTGCTTACGGAGATCTCTTCCACCGTCTTGATCTCGCTCACTCATCTGATTGATCCGCTTATTTCGATTGTGCCTGTTTAGCCTGTGGGCACGATACTCATGGCGTCTGATTGTGTCTGGTATAAAGTTGCGTCCGTATATATGATGCGATCGCCCTTTCCTAATATTGGAGTGAGGCCTTCTACACGCATGCGCCGCCTGGCCATGTTGTGTTCCGGTTGCTGGTTTTGGAATTACAGCGACTGTGTTTGAATCAGATTTCAGGTGCCAGTGCAGCAGTTTCTTGTAGAAAAAAGTTGTTTTGCACGGGACAGCGTAGCTTGCTTAGAATAGGCCGTCCAGACCTCGTCTCTGGGCTTTAACAATCGAATTGTGTACTCTTAACTGGAGGAGACTTCGAGTGGATGTGAGAAAAAGGAGACCGAGTGCCGTTTTTTCTGCTATACGCAAAATACCGTTGAGTCACTCCATTACGGCCCGTTGAAGCGACGATGCGGGGCGTGATATATTATTATGCTGGCGCGGACGATAAGCAAAGTATAATTTTTATTGCGTAAGCAATGGTTTCGTGCCATCGCGTATCCCCAGCGGACGCCGTGCTTGACCTTGAGCCGCAGCTGCGTCGACACTTGAACCGCGCCGTAAGGGTGGTGGTGGTAGAAAACATTTATATAGGACAAATACAGGAGGTTATGCGTGAGCTGACCCTGAAGGGGCCAACCCTCACAAACACTAGGTGGAGGTCCCTAGTTCGGGACCCCAGTGGCGTCTGCCGCCGCTCGGGCTCGCCCGACTAAGGCCCGTTGGGCCTTCAGGTCGGAGCAGCCGAGCAGGGTCGCCTCCCAGTCCTCCCGGGTTGGGTTGGGGTGAGGGGGGATAGCCGGATTTGAGAGGCAGGCCCACACCATGTGGTAGATGTCCGAAGACACCACCCCACAGTGCGGGCAGCTGCCAGAGAAAGCAGGGTCGAAGTGTTTTAGAGCTGCCGGGCACAGCAGTGTGTTGGTATAGAGGCGGAGTAAGAGCCGCTCATCCGCCTTTGAAAGGCCTTTACACGGGCGGGGGTAAAGGCTGTGGCTAGATTGGTAGTAATTTACGATATCTTTGAATGTATAAGCCGGATTAGGATCAGCGTCCTGGTCGGAGGGGGAGGAGGAGGAAACTTCCCGGAGAGAGAGCGCGCGGGCGGCGGCGTCGGCAGCCTCGTTTCCAGCCAGCCCCTGATGAGCAGGAGCCCAAATAATTAGGGGTGTGCGGATATTCGAAATTTTCGAATATCGAATCGAATATCATAATATTCGATTCGTTAAACGAATCAAATAGTAGAAATTGAAAATTATTCGAAACTGTTCGAATATCTTCGCAAATTTTCGAATAATTTTCGAATACTTTTCGAATAACTGGCACCAATTAACGCCTCAGTTACCTCCGACCATTCTCGCGAAGGTAGCGTCAGCTCCGAGCAGGCATAGCTTGCTGCCGCAATAAACCTACGCGAGAAGCAGAGATCCCCATTTTAGGGAGCCTACATGCTTCAGCGTGACCGCGACACGGTCCATTCGCATGGAAACATTCTTAAAGATTGGACATATCACGAATCCTGGAGGCAACTTCTCGTAGTCGTGTCATAGTTCACACGTCTCTAATCTGCCGAGAAGTAACGCTACATGTTTTCTCCCTGAAAATTTCATTCACTATTCGATTCGTATTCGATTCGCTGCTTTCACTATTCGATTCGTATTCGATTCGTTTTTTAGCTACATTATTCGTATTCGATTCGGTAGCAAGAGTGCACTATTCGTATTCGATTCGGTTTGGAAAAAGTACTATTCGCACACCCCTACAAATAATATATCGGGTAGCGGGGCAGGAAGGGGGGAGTGCTCACGCATGTTCACATACAGTTTTCAAGCGTCCGTCTCCGTGCTGACGCACCGCTTACTTCAGTCCTCACGCACTTCGCACTCTTGGCGTTCCCCGGATCGCACTCTCTCACCGCATGCGATGCGAGCAAGGTCCGATGTTGCATGCTCGCGTCGAAATCCAGGCACGTGCGCCAAAGCGGTGGTCGGGACGCACCACTCAGGGTCTAAGGGGCGGACGGCCGCCGCCCAGGGTAAAGAATTGCGCATTATTAAAAAGACGATCACTAACAGGAGTGAAAGTAGAAAGAGAGAAATGGAAGTTCGTGTCGGGGTAAATCAGTTATGCAGTCTTACAAGAGGAAGCATCGGCGATGCGCCGAAGCCAGAAAACAGCAACCGGCTCAAGAGACTGCTGAAGAACGTGAACAACGGCTAGCCAAAGAACACTAGTCATTAATTGTGTATCGTGTCTTTAATCGTGGCTAAACACGTCAAGCTACACCCGCAGCTACACTACATGCCAAACCTTAAGCGCAACCATTGCAGTATTGCTTGCGTAACTTACCATGTTTAACCAGAGCTAAACTACTGCCAATTTTTTAACCAGCCGCATCTTTTGGAGTTTTGGAGAGGCGTCGTATGAAACGCGCGATCTGCTTTTTCAGTAATCGCATGGTATAGCATACATTATGTCAGAAGATTTGGACAACCCTGCAGTGGCCACAGGATTGGAGGAGGGCAGTTTACACCCCCCTTCCAAAGAAAGGCAGTGCCAAAGATTGTTCCAACTACCACACGATCGCGCTTATTTCGCATGCTAGCAAGGTGATGTTGAAAATCCTCCAAGGAAGGCTGCAGCAGTATGTGGATCGGGAGCTTCCGGACGTGCAAGCTGGGTTTCGAGAGGGCAGAGGAACTAGAGACCAAATTGCCAACCTTCGCTGGATCATGGAAAAAGCAAGAGAGTTCCAGAAACCCATCTCCTTCTGCTTTATTGATTATGCGAAAGCGTTTGACTGCGTAGATCACATCAGATTGTGGCAAGCTCTCCAAGAGATGGGAGTTCCAATTCACCTCATCTGTCTCCTCAGCAACCTGTATGAAGGACAAGAGGCCACAGTCAGAACTGGGAATGGTCTTACTGGTTGGTTTCCGATTGAGAAAGGAGTGAGGCAAGGCTGCATACTGTCGCCCTGCCTATTTAACCTATATGCAGAGTGCATCATGAGGAAGGCCGGTCTTTACGAGTCTTCAGCTGGAGTGAAGATTGCTGAGAAACGTATCAACAACCTTAGATATGCGGATGATACCACTTTAATGGCAGAAAGTGAAGTGGAACTCAAGAGACTTCTGATGCGCGTACAAGAAGAGAGTGAGAGGTTTGGGCTTAAACTGAACATTAAAAAGACAAAGATCACGGCGTCTTGCTCTATCAAGTCCTGGAGCATCAATGGACAAGAAGTGGATGGAAGCTGTGACAGATTTTCTCTTCTTGGGCTCCAAGATTACCCCGGAAGGAGACTGCAGCCATGAAATTAGGAGACGCCTGCTTCTGGGAAAGAGAGCAATGGTTAGCCTTGACCGCCTAGTAAAGAGCAGATACATTAGTCTACCAACCAAGATCCGTATAACCCGTGCTATGGTCTTTCCAGTTGTGATGTATGGATGCGAGAGTTGGACTGTGAAAAAGGCTGACCGCCGAAGAATTGACGCGTTTGAATTGTGGTGCTGGCGAAGACTCTTAAGAGTTCCTTGGACTGCCAGACGATCAAATCAGTCGATATTGTCGACCATAAACCCTGACTGCTCGTTGGAGGGTCAAATTCTAAAGTTAAAGCTCAGCTACTTTGGTCATCTGATGAGAAGAGAGGAGTCGCTGGAGAAAGATTTGATGTTGGGAAAGGTTGAGGGTCGCCGGAGAAGGGGTAGGCAGCGAACGCGATGGTTAAATGGCATTCTCGAGGCATTGCAGATGAAGCTATGTGATGTTAGAAATATAGTGAGAGACCGGAAAGCGTGGCGTGACATGGTCCATAGGGTCACGAAGAGTCGGACACGACTGAACGACTGAACTGAACTGAACTGATAGGATGCGCATCCATGACTTGTAGATAGAGGTCCCTAGTCTTGTCATCTGAAGTACGGTTGCGCCTCCTAGGTGTACGGCGATTCCTGATGTGGAGCCTCTTCTCAACGGTCGTTTTAACTGGACCGTTTTAACCAGATTTTAGGCTGCACATATGGGTCCGCAGACTTCCTGTAACGCGTCTTGTATCTTCGCGTTGTAGACTTTTTTAGTACTATATGCTACATCGTTTCCGTAGAAGGCGTTTTATTCCGAGAAGGGGCACCGAACACAGCTACGGTGAGGCGACGCGCTACCTTCTCCCCATTCTTCTTAGCGAGCCGTTTTGATCAAGGGCAACGTTGACTTCCATTGAGATTTTAACTGCTGGACTCAAACGTTTGCCGCATCAAGTTGATTAATGGTAAACCCAAATATCCATAGATGAAAATCTGGGGTTGTCCGAAGCGTTAGCCGCCGAAGCGAAGATGGACGTCCACGCCACCAGGCGGTGGTTTTTGCTTTTTTAGAACATGGACGCATGCACGTAGAGCGAAGCTTGATTGTAGTGGTGGGCTCGACGCCACTGCATCATCATCATCATCATCACATTCTTCTTCGTCGTCGTCGTCGCAGTCATCATCATCACCGCATGCGCGGAAACGAAGCAGACGTGATTCTGGAACGCGTGCGCGATGAATGCTGTCCAAAATTGCAGTTTCGCTTATGTCAGTAAGACGTGTTGGCAATGTTCAAGCTACTTCCGCGCTGTGCTTTGACCAGTCGTTGCCATCTAATGCAAAACACTTTACTACCACTTTAATAAATGGGCACCTTGAAGATTATCTGTTACAGTATCTACGACACGTAGCTATTTTCACAGATGCCTCACAACGGAATGAAACAGCAGCAATAGGGATTTATTCCCAAGCACTTGATTGAAGTTTTTTCTGTACGGATCCCTGATTACACACCAATATTTACTGCATAACTGCTTGCAATTGGTTTGGCCCTTCAAAAAGTTTTGGTAACATTACTCACGTAATCATACGCTCTGACTGCCTGTCAGTCTTAACAGCATTAGAAAGCCCGAAAATGCGTCTTTTGAAACAAACCCTGATCTTTTTCATTGCGTTACATTTACAGGAAGTACGTTTTCAGTGGGTTCCGGGACACTGCGGCACCGCTTTTAATAATATGGCGGATTATTTAGCAAATTCAGCTCTCAGTGGGCCTGTTGCCGATGTTGTACCCAATATTATCTTGCTAAATATAACCTGTTTTGAACGGTTTCAAACGTTAAACTCCTTAAGCCATGAGCCACGCCTTGCGACTACGGGTTTTAACCCTTTAAATTTCCATTGGAATGTCCGATGTTGTACCTCGACGCAATGTGAGGTCTCCATGACGCTCATGCGTTGTAGAATTCCTTCCCTCAATCTTTATTTATGTCGCTCTGGATACATGCCGTCGAATCTTAGTGCGTCATGTGATGACGTGGAAACAATTGAACATTACATCCTCTCCTGCCGCAGGTATGCTACTCAGAGAAGAAATTATTTAGAAATACCTCTTGCCCGCCTAGGATTGCCATTTACAGTCCCTGTCCTCCTCTTTTCTCTTTTGGTGCAACCGTCAAAGGGTATGCCCTAAAACCGGTGTGTGACTTACTTCATAATTATAATATTGCTACTGGAGGATTTGTGTGTTAGCGCTGATCTGTCTGAATTGTACTCTTTTTTTCTTTTTATCATTATTTTTATTATTTTACAATTTTAATCTTTTTTTCATTGTTTCCTATTACTATCACCTCAAAATTTCAAATTATTTCAGCAACACTAACTCCTAATTATTAGGTCATCTATCATACAGTCAAATCGACATTATCAATTATACTATGTCACCTACAACCATAGAGTTTCTTACTCTTACCTAGAGGGAAAGCTGTGCTGCCGTCTATGGGAGTTTACATGGAGTTTCCAGACGGCCAGTTCAGCCACCATGGGCGCTCAAAGCATCATGGGCCGGAGAGCAACCGAGTGCAGAACTACAACTTTTGGCCAAAACTAATGCAAGGATAAACGTTGTTCTACCGTAAATAATGTCCTAACATTGAATATTGTGACTATAAATTGCAAAAAGAGAGAGAAACAGCATGTTGGTGTGATATTTATCTACTATAAGCGATGGCTCTTTCTCCTAATGGCTTAGTTTCGAGCAGCACAAATACCAATATTTCGCACTTAATAAGCAAAGTTTGAAATAAAAAAACGTTATGAAAATATTTATGGTTGTGCAATCACTTAAGGAACTTTTTAGTGGCATTTCGGGACTAAAAACCATTTATTGGCGACGTCTGCTTTTGCGCCTTCGCTACTATGATTTTCGTGGTCTATGTACGCACCTTCAAATGATGATGATGACGAAAAAGAAAAATCGCAGTAACGCCACTCCACGTACCCGAGAAAAACGGACTGTCCCGCAACAAGTAGCACACCGGCCCATGATTCTTAGCGCGCCCATGGTGGCTGAAGTGCAGCGCCCTCAGCTTTCCCTCTAGTTAGTGCAAGGAACTCTATGCCTACAACGAATTCTGGCCAATCCCCCACTGTGGGTACGTGCCATTATAACGAGGGAGAAGAAGAAGAAGAATCAGATGCAGTCTGCCAGTGCGGGTAGTGCTCCTACGGTACTGTGGACAAAAGAAGGAGTGTTGAGCCATGATAACTACGTCGCTGTGAGGCCCAAGAGCACGAGAACCGAATGAGATGGCGCGCGTATACAACACCCGATAGCGCTGTCGCGTTCAACTCTTAAATGCGAAGATTAATGTCTTGAGATTTTTTTTGGATTTGAGACCGCTGTAGAGATATAACTCAAATATGTTCTCCTGGTGACGTTTTGTGGGCAGGAGCTCGACCAGAACGTAATTGCTCTGAGTGAGAACCGAACCATACAATAAAGGTTTGCTTAAAAAAAAAAGAAAAGAAACGAAAGTTAATGTCCAGATAGTCTGGTTGGGAATTACTCGCACTTGATTTTATTGCATTAGAGCTTTAAATATGACTCCTGTAAAAGAAATTTCCTTCCATGTTCAAGAGCTCTTATTAGGCTACGATACATCTCTGCTCGCATATATAGGCGTGGTCACCTCTCCCATCGACCGGTTGTTCCAAGCACAAGTAGTCCGGCAGCTGTTTCGAGCCCAGTCAAGCCCACCACGTGGGGGGAGAAGGGTGTGAAAATTTAATTGAATGATTTGAAATGGGCAGGAGAAAATTCTGAGTTCTAAATTAGTTTAGAGTTGAGTACAATTCGTGTATGCCGAAGAGTGTCTGATACGGCAAAGAAAAGACTGCTCAGGGGTAAGACGTGTATATAGGTGTATGTGTCAAAAAATGCGTAATTGACTCTGTCGCTGGACATTCTTTTTAATAACGTCATTTATTGCCTCAGGATATTCTCGACGCTTAATACTGCTTGTGATTATTAAGGCTTCCTCCTCGTTCTCGCACTCCTCCACATATACTAAAATGTCGGGTGATCTCATGGCCAGTAAATCTAGGCATCTTGCATCCTTTTTATGAGTGAGTGAGTGAGTGAGTGAGTGAGTGAGTGATCTTTATTAAACTGGGCTGGCGTGAAGGCCTATTCAGGAATCGCGCTTCTTTCACATGATTACTGACGAGGAAGATCGAGACCGTGCCTCGAGCATTTGCGGCCAGTCGCGTGAGAGCGCAAGAAGACGAAGATCACGCTCAGGTGCTGTCGCGTATTAAACGTTCCGTGGTCTTCGCTACTGTCTGCGTTGAAATGGTAAGCTGCCTGATGTTCTTCTTTCTTCTATAACTGCGCCGTTACTTGCTTCTAACTCGCGCGGCATCTGAAGCGTAAATTTAGGAAGCCAGCTCTGGTTTCGTAGGCCGCCGCGGAAACTGTGCGGTCCTCGAACGGCGGTCGGTCGTTGCAATGCGAAAGCACTGACCCAGTCACGGTTCTCCTAGAGGTCATCTTGTGTGTGATAATTGGTACCATTGCCATAGCAACTATAGTGAAAACAACAGCGCACCCTTAAGGGGACATTTCCCTGTTTGTGACTCACACCCTTCCGAAAGTTCCAGAAAGGGCGCATTGAGATACTGACGCACGCTTTATTTAGGTGCAGTGCTGCTTTCTGCATCCATTAAAAAAGGTGCACCAGTAACTCAATGCACCCTTTCTGAAGAGTGTGAGCTACATACACGAAAAGTGTCTCTCTTTACAGCGTGTGACACAAGCCGCCTTGTTAGTTGCCATAGCAACTGTGACGCTAGCCCGCTAGTCATTGTCGATCCACCGAAGCGGCCGTTTCTCTTCTCTTGTGCGTCATTTGCTCTTGCATCATCACTAACAAACAGCATCCTAGCGTGAGATGCAGAAGGTGGCGCAAGTTGCTGCAACACCTCAAGAACGGACTGCGAGGCTGGAGGCTGACAATAATCGAAAGCATTTAAGACACGCTGTTCAATCTTAACGTTGCATCTCTTTCACGTGACCATTCGTTTAACCATGCTTAATCCTTCCCATCTTTTCAAGGCGAAAACATTTTTCGGTTCACTGCGACGTGTCCGTCTGCTGTATGTGTCCACCGCATGGAATTGTGAAGGAAAATACGAGCATACCAGTAATATTGTCACGACTCGAGCCACAGGGAGCCGTGAAGGCACACGTAGACGAGGACCCGAGAATAAGGTCGGCTTCTAGTTCCGATCACAGAGTCCAGCACCAGCGCGCCTCTCGAGCCAACAACCACTTCGTCGTCGTCGGCACCAAGCACGGCAGTCGCGCGGCGCAAGGCACGTGGCATTATTCCTCCCCCCGTGAAAGAAAAACATCGTCCCGATGACAAGGTGAGAGGAGAAAACAAATTAGGTGTGAGGTGAACTGTACATTAACTCAAGGTCTCACTTGCAGGAAGCGCTCAGTCACGCGAAAAGTACGGCTTTAAGCGCACCACATGCACAATTTCAGGCTGCTGATGCCGAACACTGACGGTCACAGTTCCATCTGGAATAACTTCGTAATTAACGCTGTTTAAACGGCGCAGGACCTTATAGGGTCCGAAATACCGGTGGAGCAGTTTCTCGCACAAGCCTTTGTGGCGCACGGGGGTCCACACCCACACTTGGTTTCCTGGTTCGTAGTGGACGTCCCTGTGCCGAATGTTATAATGTCGAGCGTCGGTGGCATGCTGCTCCTTCATGTGCAAGCGGGCCAGCTGACGGGCTTGCTCGGCCTGTTCTGCGAAATGGGCGGCATCGGGTTCGACTGCTTCATCCCCGCACGGGAGCATCGCGTCCAACATCGTGTGGGCCTCCCTGCCATATACGAGACGGAACGGCGTAAAATTCGTGGTTTCCTGCGGCGCCGTATTGTAGGCGAAGGTGACATACGGCAGGATCTCGTCCCACATTTTATGTTAAACGCCGATGTACATTGACATCATGTCCGCCAAAGTTTTGTTGAGTCGTTCCGTTAGGCCATTTATCTGAGGGTGATACGCTGTTGTTGTGCGATGCTCGGTATGGCTGAGAGTTAAGGTGTTCCGCAGTAGGCGAGCTGTAAACTCCTTTCCTCGATCAGTAATGATGCTCGACGGTGCACCGTGTCTGAGCACAATGTCGTTCATAAAGAATCGAGCAACTTCGCCGGCATTACCTCGGGCAAGGGCCTTCGTTTCAGCGTAGCGTGTTAAGTAGTTTGTGGCGACTACGATCCACTTGTGTCTGTTCGAGGATAAAGGAAATGGGCCTAAAAGGTCCATGCCCACTTGCTCGAAGGGTGTGAGGGGTGGTTAGAAAGATTGTAACATGCCGGATGGCTTGAGCGCGGGTGATTTTCGCCGCTGGCATTGTCGACAAGCCTGTACGTAACGTCTAACGCTAGGAGAAAGATGTGGCCAGTAATAGTTCTGCCGGACTCGGTTTAGGGTGCGTGTAAAGCCAAGATGCCCTGAAGTTGGTTCGTCCTGGCAGGCCAAGAGGATTTCGTGCCTTAGATCAGCCGGTATGACTACTCGACGTAGAATTCTTCTTATAAAGCACCCCATTGCGGAGGCAATACGACGACAGCCCCCGAGCAAGATACCGGGTACTGTAGGGTTCCCACCCTCAATATGACCAGTAATCAGTCGCAGCTCGGCGTCGGCACGCTATTTGTAAACGAGGTTGGACGTAGTGACTGCTCCAAGGAAGCTATCGTCCTCGGTGGCACCTGACGAAGAAGGGCCGACGGCGCGCGTTACAGTATCGGTGTGCTTTCGGCCAGACTTATAAATAACATCGAAGTCGAACTCCTGCAGGCGCAATGCCCACCGTGCTAAGCGGCCACAAGGATATTTTAAGTTTTTCAGCCAACACAACGAGTGATGGTCAGTGATGACACGAAACGGTCGGCCATAAAGGTACGGGCGGAACTTGGCAGCGGCCCATACTACCGCCAAACATTCTTTTTCAGTGGTGGAATAATTGCACTCAGCACGGGAAAGTGCACAGCTGGCGTAGGCAATTACTTTCTCGACCCCGCTATGGTGCTGAACTAGAATGTCACCAAGGCCGACGTTGCTCGCATCCGTGTGTAACTCTGTGTCGGCATCATCGTCGAAATGTGCCAGGATCGGGGTTGACTGGAGCCGGCGTCGTAACTTGTCGAAAGCCATCTGCTGCTCGGCGCCCCAGGAAAATGATGCGTCATCTCGGGTCAGGAGTGTCAGAGGGCTGGCCATCTGTGCAAAGTTTTTGATAAAGCGACGATAATAGGAGCACAGCCCCAAACACAGTAGGACTGCTTTTTTGTGGGCGGGGACGTGAAAGGCAGCAACGGCAGCAAGTTTCTCAGTGTCAGCTCGGATGCCATCAGCACTCACGGTGTGCCCAAGAAACTTCAATTGGGTGAACCCGAAGTGGCACTTTTGAGGCTTGAGAGAAAGGTTGGCAGACCGGACAGCTTCGAGAACAGTTCTCAGGTGGCGCAGGTGTTCCGTGAACGTCCGTGAAAAAATTATCACGTCGTCGAGATAAACAAGGCATGTCTGCCACTTAAGACCTGTGAGCACAGTGTCCATCATCCGCTGGAAGGTGGCAGGAGCACAGCAGAGCCCGAATGGGAGGACGCGGAATTCATAGAGCCCATCTGGTGTTACGAAGGCAGTTTTTTCACGGTCCCTCTCATCGACTTCAGTTTGCCAATAACCACTCCTGAGGTCAATGGAGGAGAAGTACTTGGCTCGGCAAAGTCGGTCGAGAGAGTCGTCAATCCGTGGCAGCGGATAGACGTCCTTCTTTGTCATACTGTTAAGTTTCCGATAGGCAACGCAGAAACGAAGTGTTCCGTCTTTTTTCTTTTTTTTTTAACGAGGACTACAGGCGACGACCATGGGCTGCTTGAAGGTTGAATGACGCCATCGGCGAGCATCTCTTTGACTTGCTGTTGGATAGCGTCTCTCTCCCGAGGAGACACACGATAGGGCTGCTGATGGATGGGTCGAGTGCCTTCATGCGTGATAATCCGGTGTTTAATGACCGACGTTTGCTGCACTTTAGATGAAGACGTGAAGCACACACGAAACTCCAGCAATAGATCTTGGAGTTGCCTCTTTTCAACGGAGGAAAGGCTAGAATTGATGTAAACGGCGTGTACGGCATCATCCGGTTCAGCGGCTAGGCGTAGCTTCCTCGGAAGCAAAACATTCGGCGACTTCGTGCAGATGGTCGACGTAAGCAATGACAGTGCCACGACACAGATGTCGATGTTCATTGGAGAAATCGGTGACAAGCACCTCCGTCTCTCTTCCACGAAGGAAACAAAGACCTCTTGCCACAGAAACTCCCAAGGCGAGTGAGAGGGAGACATTAGGCTCAACAACCCGGAGGCCGTGATGTGGCTCGTCACAAGTAACTCTGGCGAGGATGCTGGCACGTGGTGGCACTGTAAGGCTAACATCGGCGACTCGCAGCTTGGAGTGGGACGCGCGGTACTCATGCCTTTCAGTGGCCAGTTTGGCGGAAAACGTCACCAAGCGGTTCGGTAGATCTATAGTGGCACCGTGCTCACGAAGGAAGTCGATGCCAAGAATAACATCACGAGAGCATTCGCGTAAAACAAGAAAAGTCGCAACAAATGTGCAGCCTCGCACCGTAACCCGGGCTGTACACATACCCAGTGGTGCAACCACATGTTCGCCTGCCGTACGTATGTCTGGTCCGTTCCATGGCGTCATCACTTTTCTCAGTGTCCTTGTAAGCCGCCCGCTAAGGATAGAATAATCGGCTCCTGTATCAACTAAAGCGCTGATCTCCTTCGTGTCGACGATAACAGGGATGTCCAGGGAGACCCGGCCAAGACCAGGGCCTGTCAACGTCGGTTCGGAGTGAAGTGAGCGGTGTGGCGGCGGAAGCTGGACGGCAGTTGGGTGGTCGGCGTCAGGACGATTCAATGTCGACGGCAGGTCGGAGTAAAGCGAGCGGTGCGGCGGCGGAAGCTGGGTGCCAGTTGTGTGTTCTGCGTCCGGGCGGGGGGCAATATGTATCCCATCAATCCTCTCTGCAGCGCGAAAAAAAAATTAAGCTAGCATCAACAACACTGAACATATCGGCGATCGAAGATGATGCTCCTCCTCTCACGCCTCAACTCAGCACACGCCGGCGCACAAGAAAGAAATGAAGCAAGCAAGCCGCGACGGCTCCCAATCGCCCCCCCCCCCCCCCCCCCCCCCCTTTCCGCCCACGTAACTTAAATGAGGGGGCACAGCCAGGAATCGTCGATGACGTCAGCGGTGAGGTTTGTATGCGGGAACGCGTTACCCTAATTGGTTGCGAGCGGTCGCCAGTAGCATTAGAAAAATATTAAAAAGTATAGGCTCCACGCAAATCTATTAAATTTAACTCGAATACTCACAAAAACCACATCTAGAGATTTATTGCGTAAGAATATCATTGCAAGTGTTGTTTCAAAGGCCCTACTGAGTATGAAACCTAGGTAGTCCCAATTAACCCCATTCATAAAAAATTTCCAAAGTCATAATATTTCCTGCACACTCTCTGTTAATTAGTAATGCCACTTGCGGCCGTGTTTTCGCAGTTGGTGTCTGCCGCTGGTCTTGGTATTTGCTGCTTGATCCTGTCGGGCCGGGTTGTTGCCATGCAGTTTGGCCTGCTTCAGTGAGTTGCAACCCTGTTGAACTAGACGCTGAAATGCAGTCGACCAAAGAAGGCTGCTATTGTGTCAGGATTGCATGATTTATGAGTTCACCGTCTTTTATTTGTATAACGGTATTCCTGGAGGCACATTTCACTCACTAATATGTGAGCAATGTTGTGTTATTCATTCCTGAAACTTTGTCATATTTCAGAAAAAGTAAACTTTCTTGATACAGTTACGGCAAATCGCAACACAAAATAGTGCGCAAACTACAAATACAATTCGATACTCCTACTAACAGTGAATTAGTATCTTTGAGAATACAACTTGACGTCACAACTTACGACAATAAAATTGACGATGCAACTGCGACTGACAGCAACGCACTGTAATGAACGAAGCAACAGAATTGAAGAAAAAAATCAGGAAGACATGATTAAGATGTACAGAACAGGAAGGGTATGCAATACAAAATAGTAAAAATTGACGAGTGTGTATGAGCAGCCGCTAGAGAGAACATGGCGGCTGTGTACAACGCAAGCCTAAACAGACTGGAACACAGAAATGAAAAGCGCCGACACAAAATCGCAGATAAGTATTGGAATCACGAAGCGAAGCACAACACCGCAAACGACAAGCAACGGTCAGGAAGTAGCTAACGTCTTTTCTGAGACGAAGTAGACGATAAGTGGCGACTGAGGAATGCTGAATGGAGCAATTTAGGTTATCTTTACATCAAAAGGAGTAAGAGAAATAACAATTAGTAAATTACTAGTAATTAGGAGCATATTGAGAGCTAAGAGTAAACAATACAAAGGTCAGGTTAATACGAAAATGGCAACACAGTTGCAATAACATAATAGAATGCGATGTCAGAGGTCGTAATGCACAGGATATGGAAGGCAGGACGACACACGAACTCCTCATGCCATAGGATGCCAGGCATATTGTGTACGCAAGGTTGAAGGGTTCAGTGTACGCGTGTGCCGAGTAACATCTCGTAACTCGGGAAATGACAGACAAGAAGAAACAGCGTCAGAATCTACACACATATTTCTTCTTCGCTAGTATAAGGGGAGGAATTATTGAGAGGACATCGTGAAAAATGATGAAAATTCTCGGATACGTCGGAAGACGTGGTTAATAAAAACTAGCCTCCGTGGTTAAACAGTCACGAAATCGTAGTATTGCTTGCTTGATAGAATCTAGGCTCAGGATATCAAGGGATAGCTCATTCAGATAGAACAGCATGAAAAAATATTTGTGGTTTAGTTCTTTTTCCTGCTACATCATTCCCCTGTCACTCCCTATCAGTGCAAGCTGCTACATTATTGAGAACACTTAAGCTCATCCTTTAAGGGTATGACGTTAGAGCTAAGCTACCAGCCCACATGTAAAGTCACGCTTCAACCAAGCCGTATGGACGTGCTTGTTCTTTTTAAATACTCACGCTTCAACCAAGCCGTATGGACGTGCTTGCGGGTCGTAGGGGTCAAGAGAATGCAAACGGTTCTGGCAGACTGATTCTGATATCACCCTTCCATATGAAAGGAGCAACCGGAGTTGGCAGCTCCTGCCCGTGGCATAGGGTTAAAGGGAATTCAAATGTCATGGCATTTTTGTGAGGAGACCGTAGCCACGCCTCTTCACGGGGTAGCTGCGGCCACCCGAAGTCTCGTTTTGGCTTTCGCAATAAAACTCTGGATATTTTACCTCGATTGAGTATATCGTGGGAAGGACACATGGGGACAGCTTTCTAAGTATCCGAAATTGTGTCGCAGGTTTACTGAAGGCAGAGGAAAAGAAGTTTTTCGTTAGAGTCACAAGGGAGGAGAGATCTTGAAAAGGGTGGGATTAAGGGGCATGAGAAGCACTCATGAATATATGAAGAAATGTGTATTCTGCAAGTTTGCCCCTTCGTGAGGATTTCTGGAGCATAGTAAACATAGTAACATGGTTATGTTTATTAAAATTAGATTTCCTAAAAAATAAAAAGCGAGTCATTTTCTCGATCTCATCCTGGGAGAGAACCAGAGCTTTACGATGTGATTCTTGCGGCAGAATGAATGTATCGTCCACATACAAGGAAAGGCGGTCACTTATATTAGCTTGCCTATGTCAGTGACATAAATGTTAAATTCGAGGAGCGTTCCTCGTTGCACGCTTTATTTTATATAGGCGGAATTAATTCGGGAGTCAGTAATTTGAACCAAACGGAGGCGGCCTGGGAAGTCGCTCGAGAAGAATGCTAGCATGTGATCTTTACTGCCCCCATGTGGAAAAACAAAATTGCACGTCGTCGGCGTCCACCATTTGAAGTCCATTTTTACAAGCATACCTTTGGTAGGTAGGTGGTAGGCGGCAAGTGGCATGATTGGGCCCAAATGGGTCGGTGGGTTGTGTGACGTCACGATATCACGTGATATGGGCGAGTTAGCCGGAGCTGCCAACGCGGGCATTTTGTTTGAGATGAAATTCGAACGGCCCGGCACCCTAGATTTGGGCGAGTTCACAACCACTACTAACGTATCTCTCATTTATTTACATAGACAATAAAATAATAATGTAGCATGATACAGAAAAGTAACCCCTAATCAGGAAACCAATTTTTGCTTTTGACACGAGCTCATAAAGAGTAACAAAAGAAGCAAACCTAACGAACATTTGCTTAATTTACATTCATAAATTGTTACTAGGAATAGGTTTGTTGTTTCCACATTCGTTCTTTTTAAATACTCAGTTGCTACGTCACCGATCATTAGTTGATTACTTGCTCATCAGTACTATAATGCTGTTAATAATAGGACTAGGATAAAGCGATTTTTCGCTGTGACGCGACTGTAAAGCCGCCTTCAGGGTGTAACGGCTGGTTACTTTAATTAATAGCGCGTTGCCTGACCGCGTTGTTTAAGAATACGGCATTGTTCCACAGACCTCTTCCGATGGATGACGAAGACTCAGACAGTGACGTGAGACCTCCGGGCGATGCCAATGTGCTCGATGGGGACCACGAAAGCGGTTGGTTCGAACAAAACTTATATTGTTGTATCGAAGAACGATATATCATGTGTTAAGAATTATCTATATTTTTTTTTTCGTGAAAAGAAGTTAAAAGTGAAAAAAAAAAAGAAAAGCCTTTGACGACTCGTAAGGCTGTTTCTGCCGTGTTGCACATTTATAAAATGGCTTCACTCAGATATAATAATTTAAGAAACCCTTGTGAAATGTTTCTGGTATGTGACGTAGGTGATAATGACGTAGTTTATGTGAAGACACTAAGTGCAGCTACCACATTTTATGAGCGTGCACTGCGAAAAGCCAACTTAATGGTCGTTCGAAGACGTCTTTTTCAAGTTTAATTTCTCGAAGTATGGGGTCGATATGAAAATTGCAAACAGTGGGCTCTCCTTAATGCTGATGGCTTCTAATTTGGCGACAGAAATTTTCTCTACACCTAAAATAAAAAAAAAATGCTTAGTTAAGTTTAGTCACATTGTCTTCCATATGAAATCCTTCGCGGAACACATGTTGCATCGACGTATTCTCGATTTTTTTGAAGTAGGATCTGCACTGAGTAATTTGAAGAAACCGGAAAATGTTGCTTTGTCCGAGAGAAAACAGTGTTTCTAATGTATATTCCTTATCAATAAATGACATATTCAGTCTATATACATTTAAAAAAAAATGCAAAACGTATATAAGCATGACTGCGCGTTCTTTCCACTTCTACTAGTCTCCTGTGTGCGCGTTGTTCTCTATGCGGCATTTGTTTCTCAGCTGCTGTTCATTTCCATCATGCGCTCACATTCTCAGAAACAATTTCTTTTTCTTCACTCTGTCTTGCTAAATGTAATTACTGTTGCAAGGCGAATCAACATGCATGTTTGACGAATGCGGTCTCTGTCGACATTTTTGTGCCGTGCGTCAGTTAAGGCCAGCCTGACTGATAGCTTGAAGCGCAAGGAGAACTTTGAGACAGGCACGCGGCTGGGGAAGATGGCTGAATGCTTGGTGACGTACAACACCTTGCTCGCAGTGCTCGGCAGGGGTCACAAGGCAGCCTCATGGAAGAACCCGCTGGATCCGGCGCCCCCTAGTCACGATCAAATGCCGCCGTTACTCAAGCACTCGCCTTCCTCACACGACGACGTGGGCCGACTGGAAGACCCTGCGCGCAATGATGTTGGCAAGGCTGGCTTCGGCGATGCCTGTGGTCCTGGCGAAAGCTGCATCAGCTCGCTGGGACTAGTATGCCTGAGGTGAGCTGCAATACTTTTCTATGCTCAAAGACTAACTTGCCTGTGTTTAAGAGCAGATGTAGAGTTCACGTGTTACTTGCATTTTAACAGATTAATACTATAACCGGTTCACATCTGTGATAATTGCAAATATATCAATATCCACTTTAAAAGACGGCTATCAGTATGAAGGTATATATAATTTTACGTTGCAGCCCTTAGAGAGTTATCTATAACGAAAACGCTCTGTAATTACAAAAATTTGCAACGCGCAGTACTTGCAGTACATCACCGAACATCCCTATCCAAGTAACTCGCTTGAGTAGTTGAAAGCTTATCGCCGGCCTTCGTTCACGAGATGCGGCCCGCCAGTAGTATCGGACGTGGTTAGGCGTACTGAATTTGCATTTTCGAAACTTCTGCGGGAACACATTGGACGCGTATTTGTTTTCACGACTGTGAAAATAACGACGTGTACTGCGCTGAAATGCGTCTGGTGCGAGCCACAAACCTGCGAGACGCTCTCGACAAGGTTGCAGCCCTAAGTGCGTGGTGAGCCCGTAAAAGCCTATCGTTGGCTGAAAGGAACAGTATTGTCTGAAAAGCCTCTGCAAAGCTATTTTTAGGGTGTTTGTTTTCTTGCTTGACACTTTCGGAGAGCGAAGCAAATATTGCAGCATTGTGTGGTGTATCCGAAAGCTTTGGAAGTGTGAGGTCAGGTTAAGGAGGTCGAGTTCATAGGTGTAGTTGTTTCTAGTGCCTAAATAAACTTAGTCTGAAGACTTACTCAAGCCGCGCATTCTAGAGT
>JAJIZL010020560.1:0-37447 GCA_023969395.1 Amblyomma maculatum | reverse complement strand
AGCACTGAGCCCTGCGGTGTGCCTTTTCTTCCTAACTCTATCGTAGGAGATTCTAAATTTTGAAATATCATGCAGGATTTTCTGCCCGATAAGAAGTCTTTTATGTAGTTGTACGTTCTCTCCCCTACTCCGAGCACTTCGAGCCCTTCGAGAATAGCCTCGTGCCTGACATTGTCGAAGGCCTTGGTAAGGTCTAGGCCCAGGATCACTTTGGCGTCTCTGGATCGCGAGTCTATGATATCATGCTTTAGTCGGAGCATTACGTCCTGCGTGCACAAGTGTGGTCGGAAACCGACCATTTCGTGCGGCCACAGGTTGTTTTGCTCCATTAAGCACGTTAATCTCGTCTGTATTACGTGCTCCAGCAACTTCCCTACGCATGAGGTTAGGGAAATCGGTCTCAAATTTTCCAATTGCGGGGGTTTTCCCGGTTTGGGTATTAGTATTATGTTTGCCGTTTTCCACTGATCTGGCAACTGGCTCGTTTCCTAAACTTTTCCAATGAATTCCGTTAGTAGACTAATAGAGTCATCGTCTAGATTCCTTAGCATTTTATTGGTGATCCCATCGGGGCCCGGGGCTGATTTAGTTTTTAGTCTTACAATTCCCGCCCTTACCTCTGCCTCCGTGATGGGGGCGTCAAGCGCCTCATTGGGCGTGCCACCGTAGCTCGGGAGTGGGGAACGCTGGTTGTCTGCAACATAAGTTTTTACTAACTTATTCATAAACGCCGCATCGTCACCTTCAACGGCGTGCCTGACTTTTGCCAATCTTATTCCCGATTGAGTTTTTGAATTTGTTGGGTCCAGCAGATGCCGGAGCACGCCCCACGTTTTGGAGAGATTCATGCCTCCCTCCATTTCGTCGCATCTGCTGAGCCAGTTTTGTTCGCACAATCTGATCGCGTAGCTTTCAATTTCCTTGTTATACCTCGCGATTCGTCTTCTGAGATTCTTGTTCCACTTTTGTTTCTTCAGCCTGCGTTCCATGCTTTGTTTAGCGTCCCACATGTGGAGCAGTCGGCTATCTGCTATACCAGGAGCGTCGTCTCCTACCAGCGTCTTTGTCGCCTCACCAACGTTGCGTTCGAGTGCCTCCGTCCCTTCCTCAATGTTCTCAATTCGTTCTAATTGCGCGGTTGCCCTGATTTCTCTAAATTGATCCCATTCTGTAACGGCCGGTTGGCACGCCCTGTGAGTCTTGACGCCCTCTTTGAGGACCGAAACGATAATGAAATGGTCACTGCCAAAATTTTGCTCAGAATTTTGCCAGTCTAAACCCTGTAAGTTTTTTGAAAATGTCAGGTCTGGGGATGTGTCCGCGCATACGCTGTTACCCGTCCTCGTTGGATGATCGGGATCCGTATGGAGGATGAGACCTAGCTCGTGCGTGTCCTCCCATAGCTGCCTACCTTTGGTGTCCTGTAAAGCATAGCCCCATTCTTGATGTCTGGCGTTAAAGTCACCAATGATCAGCAAGGGATTATTCCCGGCCGCCTTGATGGCTTTGCGCATAAGGGCCCTAAATCTAATTTTCTTTTCAGATAGGTTTTATGCGCTCCGTCCTGTCTCCCTTGTATTTTGTGTCGTCTTTTTGTGCGCATAAAACCTATCTGAGTATGAACCAACTAGCCCCACAACGTATATTACTGTAATTTTCTTTTGCTTGGGCGAGCTATAAATGTTAAGAAGGAATAGACTGGGATCCTTCTTTCGTCCCGTTAATATCTCGAGGAATACGTTCTCGATATCTCTCGAATTCAAATCATGTTCTATCACCGCTACATTGAGCTTGACCAAGGTCGCCACCGTCGATTTCACGACTCTTTTGCTGTTGAACACCTGGTATCCCATTAGTTTGGCTCCCTTCCCTGTTTCCTGAAGGGCGATTGCGAGGGGGGTCTCAGTTATGAGTGGAAGGTATTGCTGCAGTAGCACTCTCTTGCGCTGGAAGCCGCGACAGTTCCACTGCCAAATTTGGTTTTCATTTACGCGCCTGGCCATTTTGCAGCTGGGTTAGCGTTTGCTCGACATTCTGCTGCCACGTGTTGACGGCTACGAGTTCAGTTCGAACTCTTTGCACTTCCCCTGCAAGTGCCTGTACCTGGCTCTGAATTTGGTTCATGAATTGGGTCATTTGGCTCATGAATGAATTCAATTTTTCGTCAAGCCTATTTTCGAGTGCTTGGAACGGGTCGGTTTCATTAATTTTGCGCTTCACCGGGGGCGGGCGAGACGCCTCAGTCGCCATTTGCTCATCCCCTTTCGCCGGTGGCGCCGCTTGTGGCGGGGCGACTGGCTGAGCAGCTGGCAGCTGCTTCGCGGGAGTGGGAGGCCCTTGCTTTTCCGTATGCTGTTTCGAATTTTGATTTTGCATTAGCTTTTTAATCACCCCCTTAAGCTCCTCAATTTCTTTTTTAAGAATTTCGACTTCCTCGTCTTTCTTATATTTCCTAGGTTTAGCCTGGGAGGCCCCGCTGTTGAAGCTTACATTTTTCCGGTCTCCGCTGGCGTTCCGCTTGGTCGATGGGTTGGCCGCGTCCCTCGAACTCGACCGTCTCCTGGACCCAGACCTGGAGCGTCCCATGGAGCGAGAACTGGAACGCCCTCGCTGCTGCGGTGGCGTCTCGTTGGTGGTAGATTCCAAACTTGGGAAGGAGTCTTCTCTAACGCGGAAGTCTCCTGCTCCTTCTTGCTTGACTTTCGGTCGCCCTCTGTTGTCGTCGTGCGCTGGCTTATCCTTGACTTTTTGCTCCCATTGCTTCTTCTTCACCTCGTACGGAGTCCTGAATATTTCCTTTCATTTTCGGTCACCAAGCAGGTGGCCCTTGCCGCATAGCTGGCATTTTGCCTCGCACTGGTGACCTTGCGGTGGCCTCTCCATTCCGCAGCTTCGGCACTTGAGATTGCTCGGGTCCGGACAAACGTCCTCCCTGTGACCGAGTCTTCCGCAGGCATTGCATACCTCATATTTTTTGCGGTAAAGTTGACACCGCTGCGCCATCGGAGTCAGGCGAACCCATCGTGGTACTTCTCTCTCTTCAAATAGAATTAGTACAGTTCTGGAATTTTTGCCGAGTCTCCGCACACCCAAAACTGGCGGGTTGCCGTGGATTCTCAGCCTCTCCATGATGATCTCGTCGGTATAAGTAAGTGGCACGTCATGTACCACGCCCTTGCCGCAATCTTCCGGCGTCGCCACGTAGGCAGTCAATTCGATCTACTCCCCCTCGAACACGAGGTGGGTTAGGCTCGCGTAGCGTCTCTTCCTTTCGGCGCTTGTAGTTGCCACGAGGATCGAGTGCTGCTTAATATTCGTCGAGATGACGTCCTCCCCGGCCTCGCCTGGGTGGATACCAGCTGCCACGATTATTGCGTCAGCCAAGATTGCGTTGCCAAACTTGAGCAGACGCACGAGGCCGCCACGTGGCCTCAAAATGATTTTCTCGGCGCCATCGGGTAGGCGAGCATGCTGCTTTTCCACCGATTTCGCAGCCATTTTTTTTTCCAGCATGCTTCTCAGCAGCTCGCTGCTTCTCAACTTGTTGCACGGTCTTCTCGAGCGGCACATATTTCTTCTTCTTGGTGGTATACCATTGGCCAGGCACTTGAAATTCCTCCGGATCTACCGGCGTTCCTTCGACAATTTCCATTTTTTAAGCTTTAGTCAGCTTCACAGTCACAACACGTCACAGTCATATCGCTTAACATAAAAGCCAACTCATAGTCTTTCGACTGGGCCTACCGTCCCCGTCCCCCTTGACCTACCGTGCACCGTTTTTTATATGTTGTAGGCCATAATTGCACCCGCCACTGCTTTGGTTGTTGTTGTGGCTTTAGGAAGAAGGAAACAAAAATACACGGGCCTGCTAGTGGCTCTGTAGCTGAGCCACCTCCTCTGCCTCGTGCAGACCGAAGAGAAAATATAGAGAAAAGAGGGAAAGAAAGACGCGCGTCACAACAACAGCCGTCGTCCACCACCGAAGCGATGGCGGGTGCAATGACGGCCTACAACAGATTAAAAATTCGGTGGCAGGCTAGCCCCCGCCGCAAGCGGCGAGAGCTACTTGTCCCCCAACCCCCAATCCCATCAGGGGAGTCTTTGGCGGTGGACGACAGCTTTTATTGCGGAGCGCATCTCTCTCTCTCTCACTCTTCTTTCTTTCTCTTTCTTTATTTTGTCTTCTGTCCGCACGAGGCAGCAGAGGTCGCTCAGCTACAGAGCCAGTAGCAGGTCCGTGCATTTTCTTTAAAAAACTGATTTATTTATAAGAAGGGAAAGGCGCGGTAACTGTCTCACTTGATTTCCGTGGACACCGCAACCGCGCCGTAAGGGAAGGGAGGAAGATGGGAGTGAAAGTGGAAAGAGAGAAAGAGGAGCCGTAGTGGAGGGCTACGGAGTAATTTCAACCACCTGGTGATCTTTAACGTGCGCTGACATCGCACAGCACACGACGCCTCTTCGTTTCGCCTCCATCGAAACGCAGCGGACGAGGTCGGTTAAACCCGGGAACTCCGGCACAGTAGTCGGGCGTGGTAGCTGTAATGATTGATGATCGCTTGATGTATAATAGGCGATGAAGTGTCAGCAAAATTGTTGTAATTGAAGGGTGTGTATATTAATTAAGTCGACGCAGATGGATTCAGCTGCTCATAATGAACTCGCATCGGTGCGTCGCGTACCGAATCACAAAGACAACAACCAACTTCTTCGGTCTCGAAAGCACCAGCCCGCCACGCATGTCAGTGGCTATAACGATGAACATTACCACACTACAGTTTCCCTCCGAGTAGAGACGGAGCCATCCTGGCGACTCACGGAGACGAAAGGAGAGACGAATCGTAGTACGGCTTGATTCGGTCCACATGAACTATTCACGACCACGGCGACGCAAGTCCGCAGAGGGCGTAACGGGCTCAACTACCTAGTTGATAGGAGATGTTTTTGAAGGACTCGGTATGGACCGTGATACCGAACAAGAAGCTTCTTTGAAAGGCTGGCGGTTGTAGCAGGATCCCAGAGCCGCACCAGGGAGTTGTGGGTGCATATGAAGGAGTATCGCCAGAGACCAGGTGGTGTTTTCGTTGCCACCGGTTTTCCTTTGTAAGCGAACGAGCGAGCTGACAGCATTCTTCTGAGTACTGGACGGCGTCCGAGAGTGGCATCGATTCAGAAGCATCAGGGCGGTAGGGAAGAAGCGTGTCTGTTGTGCAGGTCGGCTCGCACCCGTAAAGAAGAAAGAAGGAAGAAAATCCAGTGGTGCTCTGTGTTGCAGTGTTGTAGGCGTAGGTTACGAAGGGAAGAACCTGGTCCTACTTGGAATGAGTGTCTTTCACGTACATGGCCAGCATGCCGCCCTGAGTAAGGTTGAATCGTTCTGTGGGCGGTAAGAAGTAGCGGTGCGGTGAATGATGCGGTATTCTTTCAGGAGTGCATGAAGAGTGTTGGGGAACAAAATGCGTCCATGGTTCCTGAGTAGTTCCTTGGGTGTCCCCTGACGAAGAATTATGTTCTGGAGAAGAAACAAAGCAACGTCTTGTGCAGAGGCAGAGGATAACGATGATGTTTCAGTGTAGCGAGTAAGATGGTCTACTGCGTCGATAATCCACCGGTTTCCAGCGGGTGAAGTAGGAAGAGGGCCATAAAGATCTATGCCATTGCGATCAAACAGACGAGCTAGGCAAGGTAACGGCTGCAGCGAAACATGGGACTTCTGAGGTGTTTTTTGGGCGTTGACAAGATTCACAAGCGCGCACAAAATGTCGTACAAAGCGGTACATTCCACGCCATGAAAATCGCAGGCGGAGGCGCGTGTAGGTTTTCAATACGCCACCGTGGGCTCAACGTTGTCAATACGAAACATCGTACAAATGTCAGTGCGGAGATGACGGGGGATGACTAGGAGCAACTTCCATCCGTCAACTAAATAATTACGGCATAGAGGAGACCTTCGCGAATGGAAAAGAGGTGGGCTTGCCGGACGAGCGCTTTGAATGAATGACCGGGAGTAGGCCTTGAAAGAAAATGCAAACGTGCACTGATCCACGGGTCATTCTGCTGCTCGGTACCCATGTCGACTGTGGCAGTAGTCGACAAATCGTAAGCATAGACGTGGTCAGACACGGTATCACTAGGCAATGGCGAGCGGGAAAGAGCATCCGCGTCCGTATGCTTCAGCCCTGATCTATCATCATCATCAGCCTGACTATACCCACTGCAGGGCGGAGGCTTCTTGATGAAAGACCGGGAGTTGGACTTCCAAGTGTTCAAGACTTCAAGAAAGTCTAAAAGTGCACTGATCCAAGGGCAGTTCCGCTGCTCGGTTGCAATGTCAGCAGTTGCAAGGGTCGACAAATCGTAAGCACAGACGTGGTCTGACGAGGAACCACTAGGCAAAGGCTAGCGGGAAAGAGCGTACGGATCCGTATGCCTGATCGATAAATGACATGAATGTCATACTCCTGGAGACGGAGAGCCCAGCGAGCAAGGCGGCCGGATGGGGCTTTCAGAAAGGCCAGCCCGCGCAAAACGTGATGATCGGTCACAACATATAACGGTTGACCATACACATAGGGACAAAATTTTCCAATGGCCCAAATAATGGTTAAACATTCTCTTTCTGTTACAGAATAATTAGACTGCTTTCGTCAGTGTTCGGCTGGCGTATGCCTGCACATACTCGCTGAAGCTAGGCTTACGTTGGACGAAGACGGCACAGAGCCCAATGCTGCTGGCGTCAGTGTGGATCTCCGTATGCGCAGTCGGATCAAAGTGGCGGAGAAGGGGAGGTGAAACCAAAAGGCGACGTAAAGTGTTGAAGGCTTTATCGCAGGCTGGAGTCCAGACTGAACGCTCGGAACTGCCGGCAAGAAGCTGGGTCAGAAGAGAGATGATAGTGGCGAAGTTCAAGATGAAACGCCGAAAGTAGGAGCAGAGGCGAATAAAGCACTGGAGCTGCTTCAGGGATGTTAGTTTCGAAAACTCTGCAACTGCGCGAAGTTTGGTTGGGTCGGGAAGAACGCCGTCCTTGGAAACTATGTGGCCTGAAATTGTGTTTTCGGGCGACAAAGTGGCACTTCTTCAAATTCATATGAAGCCCAGCGTCGGCGAGACACGTGAGGACTTGCTTAAGGCGGAGAAGGTGAGCGAAAAGTAGGTAGAAAAACTACGATGTCATCTAGATAACAAACACAGTCCTGCCACTTGAGTCGACGAAGAACAATGTCCATCAGGCGCCTAAAGTAGCTGGGGCATTACAAAGGCCAAATGGCATAACGTTGCATTCGTATAAGCGGTCTTATAAAGGCAGTTGTTGAGCAATCATCGTCAGCCATCGGCACTTGCCAGTAGCCAGAGCGCAAATCTAAAGAGGAGAAATATTCGGCTCCGTGTACACAGTCCAAGGCGTCGTCGATTCGTGGCAGAGAATAGACGTCTTAGTGTGTGATCTTGTTTAGCCTAAGGTGATTGACGCAGAACCGAATGGAACCGTTTTTAGTGCCCAAAATGACCGGAGAAGCTCATGGACTGTTAGATGGCTCTATGACGCCCTGGCGAAGCATATCATCGATGTTATCAGCAATGACTTGGCGCTCTGAGGCCGACACTCGATAAGGACGCTGGCGCAAATGTACGTGTGTACCAGTGTCGAGTTTATGCGTAACGACAGACGTTTGACCCAGAGCAGTGTGAGGAAAGAAGAAAGAAGTCAAGCTCTGTTGGAAGGCAGCGAGTTGATCGCATTGTGCGAGTCGAAAATCTGCATCAATAGCCTGCTGAAAAGCATCGCGTGGTGGCGAAGCGGTCGCTATATCGCAAGAACTGAGAACATTACCGTCGTATGAAGTAGGCGTGATAGGAAGGGTATTTACAACCGCGGGGTCAGGTTCTTCAATATTGCCGAGACACTCGCCGCATAGCAGGGTGGACGGCAAAGAAAATGGGCTTGAGACGTACATAGCACTAAGGCCATCTTCGAACATGAGAACAGCAAATTGAAGCAGGAGGCAGTGATGGTGTGAAGCAGCGTCGGAAGGTGCGAAGAATACCATCGAAGTAGTAAAGCTTTCACAGGAGAGGGTAACGAGGGTAGGAGAAAATAGTTTGGTTTGGTTTGTGGGGTTTAACGTCCCAAAGTGACTCAGGCTATGAGAGACGCCGTAGTGGAGGACTCCGAAAATTTCGGCCACCTGGGGTTCTTTAATGTGCACTGAAACCGCCCAGCACACGGGCTCCTTGCTTTTCGCAGCCATCGAAAAGCTGCTGGAGGAATGTCTGTGTCATTGGCGACAAGGAGTTTTGCTGACCGGGTAGGGACGTCACACAAGACGGTATCCCAAAGTGGAAAAAAGGAAACTTCCGAAGCGGGCGCGGTCAATAACGGCACGATGAGTGGAAAGGAAATCATAGCCCAGGATGAGGTTGTGGGAGCTGTGAGACAATACAATAAACTCGATGGTGTATAAGACGTCTTCGATAAGAACACGTACCGTGCACGCCGCTGAGGGATGAATGCGCTGTGATAAGGCGGTGCGAAGCGAAATGTCTGAAAGCGCGGTGGTAATCTTACGAAGACGACAGCAAAGAGCTTCACTGATGAATGGTACGGCAGCGCCCGGCCCGACAAAGCGAATATTGCGACGCCGTCGATAAACACTTGTATTAGGTTAGCGAGAGAACACGGAGGACTTCAAGAGTTCGAACCAAGCGCAGATCTTGCCCCGGGAACTGCAACTGTTATTTTCGCTCAACAGCGCCGGTAGAACGTCGGAGAAGCGGGGACGGTGAACGGCGACGAGGGGAAGATGATCGGTGAGTGATATACGTTTGATTGTCGCAAGATACAAAGTCGGAACCGGGCGAAGTTCTCGGCGAGGGCTGGTCCATATAATAGGAGTAGTTCCAGAGGTCATGTCGAGAAGGTGGAAGGCGTTGATGGCAAAGGCTTGCGACATGGCTTGGCAATCCATAAGAGTAGCAGATTGGCCGGTGGTTCGCGATACGCCAAGGGTTCTAAAGATGTTTGCGTACACTTGGAATCGGGACATGCAATGCAGACCCAGGAAAAGGGAAAGGAAGATTGGAAGGAGCCGCCTGATAGGAAAGAGATGCTCATGGCATTAGCGGCCTAGCCGCAACTTGGGCTTAAGTCAGTAGTGCCGTTACTTGCGCCGGCATGGGGCTGGGCGGCAGCACAGGGCTGGGCAGGAACATGGAGCTGGGCGGAAGGACCTCAGCGATGTGATCTTGCACGGCACGGCATATGGTGCGTGCCAAAGACGGAGACACTTCAGGAACAAGGCGGTCAGTATCCTGTAACTGAGGGACCAGTTATAGCTGGCGGGCGGCCTCTTCTCTAACGAAGGCTTTGATTTGTTGAAGCAAAGGACTGTCCACTGATGGAGTAGAACCGCCCGACGCTAGTTTAGAAATGGCGTCGTCTGTAACACCGGACCGCCGGGTAGAAGCGCGTTTTTTACGAAGCTCGTCGTAGCTCTTGCAATGTCTGATCACGTCACTGAATTTGGCAGAACTTTTCACCCAGAGCATCTGGCACGCGTCTCAGACAATGCCTTTCAGGATGTTTTAGATCATATCCGCTTCGGACATTAGGGAGTCGAAACGCTTGCACAGGTCAATAATGTCTTCTATATAACTGATGAACGACTCTACGGCCTGCTGAGTGCGCTCGCGCCAGCGTTGTTCTGCTCGGAGCTTACAAACTGCAGGGCGGCCGAACAATTCCGAAAAATTCTTAAATGCGGACCGAGATGGCAGGTCTGCCTTATGGCTGCGAAACCAGAGGTTCGCCACGTCAGTCAGATAAAATATTACGTTACTTAGTTCGAAAGTGTCGTCCCATCTGTAATAACTACTGACACGCTCGTACGCTGACAACCAATCGTCAACGTCTTGATCGTAGTAATTTAATTAAACAAATAAAGAACGCTAATATTCAAAACAGAAAGTTTTGAATATGCGAAACTTCGAAATTCGATTTCGAATTTCGAAATAAGGTTTGTGGAGTGCAATATCCCAAAGCGACTCAGACTATGAGACGCTGTAGTGGAAGACTCCGAAAATTTCGAACATCTTGGGTTCGAACTTGTGCGCTGATATAGCACAGCTTCCGCTTCTGGTCTCCATCGTTGAGACAGAGAGAAATTTTTTGTCCAACAGAGTGGCTATTGCGCTCTTCGGGGGTTGGACCCGGAAGATGGGACAGTCGCATTAGTGACAGGCCGGTAGCTCTTGGACCCCAGCGGCATCTTCGCCTAGTCAAACAATTTCTCTAGGGCTCCTTGGTCTGAGCAGCGCAGGAGGATCTCCCTGGTGTCTTTAGATATATCTCCATTGAAGGGCGGCCACCAGGCCAGTATTAAATTCCGCAGTCTAGTACATCTATTTAATCGAAAAGTTTGCCACAAGTCATAAATTCAGAAAGGGGGTATGGGATGCAGGAGACAGAAAGTTAAAAGAAGTGAAGTCCAGTTACACTAAGGTATTCGCAGAGGTTGGCGGCGTAGTGGTTGTCCATTGCCTACTTCTCGTAATCGCAATCGCTGTTCCATCACAGGCCCACCTTTATGAGTAGCCGTTGTCTAACTGGAGCCGTTACGCACATCACAGATCTCAGGTGCAGTGTCACAGTGAGAGCATCAGTCATTGGCAGATCTTTATCACGCCATCGATGACGCACAGATCGGGTCAGAGTCGCAACCTGCCTGAATCCTGTGCACTGATACCTCCTCATGCCGAGTAAGACTAAGGGGGAGAGGGTGCGAACACGGAGGAATAGAGAGTTTTAGTACTGCGTACGTAAGCATACGCAGAACCCTTGCGTACGTAGGCTGCCTGCGTGTTGATTACTGCGCATGCGTCATACGTAGCACGATTCTTGCGTACTGCTTATACGTTGCTCGCGTACGCAGAAATCCCTACCTCTGCGTGCGTTCGCTGAACCGTCTGCGTGTTGCCCCCGTGTATGAGAAAGCTCGACAGACACGTTTGGCTATATGGCCGCGCATGATAAACAGCAAACACGCCCTTTTTTCTTTCTTTTATTGCCGACCCGACGATTTGGCTTTTCGCGAGAAGTGAAAACTTCTATTTCATTTGTTGCTCCGCAGTAGAGGGCGCGAATTTCAACTTGTGCCTTGTGCGACGCACAATTTGTTTTCTATGAATGCACTGCGCGAACGCTCCAAATTCTAGCAAGTGTATTTCGTCGCCAGGATCGCTGAAACCTGAAGCAGTAAGTACCAAGTTTCCCGTCGGCTTTACACTATAGACAAACGCCGTGTTTACAGACAAATGGGGCGCTCGCGACCCCGCCGCAGACTGGGGTTGAAATGTATAGGCTTACCACCCATAAGAAGCTGTGGAAGCGAACGATTTCAAAGCCGTTTTATATCTTCACGGAGCACCTATGATGTTTTATTTTTGTCTAGAGCAAGTACAAACATCCTAGAGCAGACTGAAAATATGAAATGCCATTTCAAAGGCGGAGTATATAAATAACGCTGCGAGACTTACAGGAGTAAGAGTTTGTATAGGACCTTTGAAAACATGTAAACACAACTTACCGGAGTATCTTCCTCTTTTAGTACAGTACCAATGGAAGCTGCCTATCATTAATAGTTGGCGAGTGCTTTGAACAAATGTGTAACAAAGTGTACTAAGTCATTCCGCGGAAATCTATTTATAAACACCGCCAAAATATGTGTTGTGAAGCCGCACATACCGCATACATGCTCGCTATGCACTGGGTGCTTCTCCCAATCGCGGAAGCTTCTCGCATACAGCTGCCATATGTACTAAATTTTCCTAATACCTGTCGTTCAAATAAGCAGCCCACAGAGAAAACTACATTCAAAAAGCATTTTTAAACGTCGGAAGGGAACGGTCCATTGTAGCAGACGGTGGCGCAGCCGACGCTTTATTCGATCGCAGACGACGCCGGCGACCGCGAACGACATTCGTGTGAGCAGACGGACTGTTGGTCGGCTACTGCTGTGCACGGTTCGTTTTTCGTGCCGAGGGATCATTACCTTCACCTGAAAAGCTTGTATCATTTGAGCGGCCGCATTTAAGAGGAAACGTTGAAGCTCTTGGAAGAGCGGACAGCTAGATTTTAGGCGTGTCTTTACAACGCAGGTTCATCGAGGCGCGTTAAATATTGTTTGGCTCCAAAAAAGCCGTAGCATATTTTGTCATACTTTTTCTTCAAATAATTTGCTAACTTTTCACCATCTGCCGTGTTCATTGGCACTGGCATAAACCGGAAAATTATTTTGGTAAGTTTTCTTTACACACGTTTCCATGGGCCATGCTCCCTACTTTTACGGCATAGGTTTCGTGGCATTTTAAATATACTCCGTCTCTCTAATGAGAGTTCGTATAACTTCGCAATGTGTTCTCCGAGGTTCATAGTTATTTGCACTGAATAATGATATCATAGGCGCACTGTGAGCTCAGAAAACTGCTTTGACATGACATCGTTTCTCTCGGAAAAACGGTTTGTTTCTTCGGATTTACATTTTGCACGGGGTTGTACAGTTAATTTTTGCTTTCTACTACGTTTGCAGGGGGTAGTGTCCCAATTCGGTCAAAGTTATTCATTATATCCTCATCCTCTACAACAACGACGAACCAAAGCAGCAACTTTTGCAGCATAGGTTCCATCTCTCGCCTGTCGGAAAAACAAAGAAGCAGGAGTTCCTGCGCTGGAAAATTCAGTTTTTGGTTGCTGCGAGATGGCACTACACAGGCCACTGCGCTTGCTGCGTTAGTTTCCGGACTTCTACGTACGTATGAGCTTCCGCCCGACTAAAAGTCTAATCTGTGGCATGTACGCGACCATGCCGCAGCGTTCTGCAAAGTACGTGGGCTGTGCGTGCGTAGCGCTCACTACGCAGTACTAAAACTCTCTAATGAGAGCACGCGTTCGCTGGCACAGAACTTGAGAATCGGAAACGTGGGACCGGAACGGGTCTGAGGGAAGAGGGGAAGATGGTGGGTAGCCTGATGTGTCTATATGCGTCACAGCATCTGCTTGAATATTATGTGGATCGCGAGTATGGCCGCGAATCCAATGTATGCGCACAGGACATGGGTACTTTGAACACAGCAAATGAATGGACTGTGTAATCTGGAATATGCGTTGAACGCCCTTATGCTGTTTAAGGGCAGTGCGAGAGTCGGTGTAAAGATGAGCTGCATTGAATGTAGGAAGGGGCGGAAGGGAATAAATGGCATTGGAAATGGCTTGAAGTTTAAGTGCAGAGGAGTGCACGTATACGCGGTATATGTCACGTGCGAGTTCAGATGCGGATGAGAGGGACTATACACAGAAGTAACTCCTCGCTCTCCAGCACGTGATGCATCGTTGTATAATATGCACCCTTCAGGCAGATGTGCGGATGATACCGACGGGGACGCAGTGGGGCGATTCTCCGTGAGCTGGCAGTACGACCATGGAGGTTGTATCTTTAAATGATGTAAAAACTGTTTGCGAGCTCTGTTTGCCATCCCCTGATCAAAGAGTTCAATGAGCGTATTTAGCTGGGCGTACTCCTAAAGTACTGGTATGGGTGTTAAACAGGGGAGACATGTTATTGCACGTATAGCCTCACGATTGATAGATTCAAGGGAGTCCCACTGTCTGCGGGCGATACCTCGAAACTGTGCCTAGAGGACAGTTACACAGCTGGAGGACAAAGCGAACAATTTAGCAAGCCGTGTCAGCACGCGCGCAGCCAGAGCTACTAGCAACGCGACGAATCAGACCTACAGTAGCGGGGGTGGACTTACGGATGGCTGTCAGCAACGGGGTGCCAGTACCAGAGGACTGAAGGAGAAGGCCAAGAATGCGAACGGTTTGTGCCTGAGGAAGCGGGGTATTTTCTATCATAAAATTTATAGTGGGAGCTTTCCGTAAGTCAGCTTTATATCCAATGCGAAAGAAACAGAATTTTGTATGCGAGAGTTACACCTAAAGGAGGGAGGCGAAAAGTCAAAACATCTAGCCCATGCTGGAGGGCTGCCTGATGGACAGACGCATCTGGTTGACTGCACCATAAGGTTATATCATCGGCGTACAAAAGCACATATATAGAAGGGATGGACTCTAGGGCGCGAACAAGTGGAATAAAGACCATATTAAATAATCCAGAGGCGAGACCGGAACCCTGGAGCACTCCTCTGAGGCGAAGCGACGAAGGGGCCTTCCATGGACACGCACACCGAACGTTCTATTTGTTAGAAAGGCGTGAATGGAGAGGAGAAACCTGTGAGGGAGATCAAGAGTTTGTAGGGAGGCAAGAATGGCTGAGTGAAGGATGTTATCATATGCCTTTGTTATGTCAGTAGCGATTACGGTTCTAACAAGATGAGTGTGCGGAGAGTGGTAAAGCACGTCAGCAGCCAAATTAGCAAGGCCGACCTCCGTTCCAATTTGAGGGCGGAAGCCGATTTCGGATTCTGGATAACAATACTAGGATTCCAACCACCGCGATAAGCGTGCGGCACGAATATTTACGTAAAGCTTGAAGATTATTGGTGTCAGGGAAAATGGACGAAGGGTCTAGAGACATACTGGAGAATGACCTGACTTTGGTATTCCACTCGTCCGTCATGACACCAGAATGCCACCCGTCGTTGAAGGCATCAAGCAGGGCCTGCAAAGCAGTCCCTTCCAAGTTGCGATATAACGAGTTAGGTATGCCGTCGTGCCTGGGAGCAGAGTTAGATTTCAGGCGTTCAATGGAGGCCAGCAGCTCTGCCATGGTTAGGTCAAACGTAATCTCATCGGGGGGTCGGTAACCGGTAAGCAAGGTGGTGAAGTCGAGGTTGAATCACAGTGTGGAGAAAACTATCTGGCCGCCTGTTTTGCAAATGTTTCCTCATCCACATTCCTCGCAAGGCGAATGCTCTCTGTGTAATCAGAAACTTGAGAAGAGCGCTCCATGGCGTGAAACACTCGCCAAAGTTGTATATTACCCTGCTTGGAGAACAGGCGCTCACACCATGCAGCCCAATGTTGCCTTCCCAACGTTGCACGTGCGCTAGAATAGAAGCTTGGGCATGTTGGTTATGCATCTTCAGGTAACAGCGCGGAACGTGGACGGGAGTGCAAGATTAGAAGACGACACAACGAGCGCTCGTTGTGTCGTCTTCTAATCTTGTGTTCCCGTCCATGTTCCGCGTTGTTACCTCAAGGCGCACGTGCGGCAGTCCCGTGTAGAGTGGGTATAGCCGATTGGTCATCGCGGTAACGAGCAGCATAATTATCCATAATGACTCAGAGCCCAAGTATTCAGGAGTTCGATGTCCGCGTTTGGCTCGTCATTTAAAGTGGTGGTAATCGTGTGGGACGCAAGAACAGCAGAGAGAGTAGACAAAGCTGATGGTGGGTTGATTTCAGATAAGCGATTGTCTGGTCGTACAGATTTCCATCATGTTATTCGTACGCTACGGCGTATTTTACGCATTCGTGAAGGCGTGAAAGAGATATAGTTGGGACTGTGATCACTACACCAGGTATCTGATTCAACAGCCCAACGAGGGCTACCAGGGCCTAACCAAAGTCAAATCAGGTGAATAAAGCCCACCTCGTGGACGGGTAGATGTATGAGGGCGGTTTCCTGGATATTTGCACCCCTGGGAGAATCCGATGGGTAAGCCTACGAAGTGTGTGCGCTGTTGAAGTCTCCACCGACTAGAATAGGTATACCCAGTAGGTAGAACGCAGAAAACGAATCCGTTCAAGATTAGGAAATGCGGAACCAGGACGGACATAAAAGGAAACTAGAATAAGGGTGGTGCATACGGGCTTAATTAGGAGTGCTACAACCTCTTAGCGTGTGTTACACCACCGTGAAAGATCGATCGGTGTAACACACGCCAAGCTGAACTGAGCTGTGAATATAAATTTCAGATTTACCTGGGCTGAGGGAAGAGACGATACAACGGCGATAAGGAATGGAAGGTGCAGTGAATGGTAGGCGCAGAATGCTGAAAGGCGAGGAAGTGAATTATGCTCTTGAAGTGGGAAGGCCCACGCCTTTAGCTTTCTGCCTCGAAGACGGATGTTCACTTTAAAATCCTTATTCTCAAAGCCTCGACAGTTCCACTGCACCACCAGAGATAGTGCATTATCCATTGTGAGGCCGAAGAGCTTCTACGATGAGGGAGGTCACCTGCTCCTTAAGGGCTAATGTTTTATCCACTGTCGGGATAGTCGCGGTTAACGGGTTGTAGGCACGTGATGGGGTTGGTCAAGTAAAGGAAGTACAAGGAAGTCGGTTTCGCCACATGTAAGAGCAGCGAGATCATTACTTGTAGGAATATCGGTTATTCCAGGCGGCTTGCGCAACTGCTTCGTTCGCTTTGGACAAGCGGGGGAGTGCATGCCATGGTCTGCCGATTTGCATAGGGCACAAAGCGCTGTTGGTTCATTCATATCGACAACAGCTGCCGGATCAGGGCAGGTATTTTGCATGTGCCCGTTTTTCTTACGGCAGTGATAACAAAAAATAAGACGAGGTCGGAAGGGGCTTTGTTTGATAATCGCACTATAGTAGGTTAGGTACTCCGGTAGAGTCAACGGGCCTTGTGCGGTGAGTAGGTATAAACCCCGCCGCCCCATAGGTCGTGCTTGCAGCACTTATGAGTTGAACAGCGAATGTTTGCGCGCACCTCCTTAGAAGGTCTTCTGTTGTCGACATGGTAAACCACGCAGCGGAGGGTGTCAGGGCCAGAGGCAAAATATATTTCTATTGGGACATGCTCATTCACATCCAGTGCAATTTGAGTAATTGCACACATTTTCTGGGCGTCCACCAAGGATGGAAAATTCACCGTAATGGTGGTCGATGGGCGATGGACACAAATCTAAAGCAGGTAATAGAACCTAGAACTTGGTCAATTGTGGCTTGAACACACCGGGGAGGGATAGTCGTTATATCAAAGCGCAATGTAGGCTTTATGGTGACGCAGAACAAGTTAGCAGCCGGTGGAAGCGAGGCTCGACTCACGGACGGCATCTGTCAGGGGCTGAGACGCGGTGGTCGGCATTGAAAGGGAAGACTAAACCGGTACAATGTGCACAGTTCCTTGAGGGAGGGTCACAAGCACAGAGGTTGCGGAGCAGTCCATGGGACAAGTCGAAGTCGTTACATCCGAAGACGATGCAGACTGGAGGCATGTAGGCGTCGAAGATGGCGGCGTGGACGTGGATGCTGTGTCACGTTGTAACACAGTGGAAATCCGCACCGCTGTCGTCGGCGGAGCCTAATCCATGCACTCGCGTAGCCGGGCCTCGCTCGGCAACGCTGAGCTGAGCCTAGCCTGCACCTGAGGGATCCGGTTGGACTCCATTACTTGAGAAAGGCCCCACGGAGGCGGAAATCGCTCCACAGGGGCGTCTTCGGCATTCGTTCTCACGGAGGGCCTTGTCCTACCCACACTAAACGACAGGAAATAGTCGAAACAAGATGAAAGCACAGCGCTCAAAGCGGATACATATCAGCTCAGGCGCGTATCAGCTAGTACATAGTCGAGTGCCTAACCACTGCGCCACCTCGACGGGGAACAAATGGGTTGAAATGTGCAAAAATGCCAGAATGAAAAGCCAAGGCAGGCAATTCTAACAAAGAAAATTTAGTGCTTACTTGCGTAATTAAAATTAAACATAAAAATACAAAACGCGCCAAAAAATATCAAACTGCTGAATGTTTGCCGATGCTAATGTTGCTGCCAATATTTCTTTCTGCCGTTTGTTTCTGCGGATGCCAATCTTTGCTTATGCTAAGCATCGCTGTATAACATGATCTAAGTTTTTGAAAACAAAGAATGAAACATAAAAAATAAAAACTTAAAAATTTGGAAAAGGTAAAAACATCGCCCGTTTGTGTGAAACGCTATCGCGCTATACCCTTAAACTAAGCGTAGGGGACAGTGTATTTACGCATACGGGAATAAAATATTTTCATATTCTGGTGCATCTGACAACTCGTTGGCAGTAACGATGGAAGAAACGCGATTTACCATCTATGTATATGTTATATTGATCATGGAAGTCAGATTTTAGAAGATCGTGGCGCCATACTGTGTCATTTCTCTGCTTGGCGGGTCTGAAGTGATATAATACATTTTATGCTTATGCGACAAAGAGATATACCAGATTTTTGTTTTCGTGTCAACTTCTATGTCATCCTACTTTTCCTCTTTCAGTAAATTACAGCATTTGTTTTATTCTTCCTCGATTAGCTTTTGATATGCATTCAAAACAAAATACCGCACAACCAAATATGCTGCCAAACTCGCAGCGGCGTTGAGACCAGCAGCGCTGCAATAATCAAGAATGTTTGCTGGCATCTGCTGTAACTGCAGGCAGGTTTATAGTTTCATTTCACTCTTTTTCAATCTATTTTGCTAGTCTGTGGGTATACCAGTGAATGTCGCCTTCTGAACGCGAATTAAGCACCACGCAGTTGTGTTGATAGAGCTTAATAAATTTACTGTACTAACTGCTTGTCTCGCACAGAACATCACTGCTTGTAGACTCGGTTTACCATGGAGAAAACGAAACTACTAAATAAAAAAAATAGGTTTTCAATTATTTTTCATGTTTCTCAACTCCACAGCCGGATAATCGTTAATATGGAGGATAGAACTTCCAATGAAGGAAGAAACAAAATTGTTAAAAACGTTAGTCGGCTATCCCTTTACGTCTCCTGCATGTTTATTCAAATCAGTGTTCCGATTCGGGTAGCAATGGCATATTTTTGATCATGCGATACTAGCGTTACAAAGCAAGATGGGTTAGTATATTCTAATCCAGCGCTCCTTTGAATGCCCCGTAGTACAAACTCTAGGTGAATTCTCTCGGTTGATCTTTGTGCTGCATGTGAAGTTTATATAGAAAGCATCGGCCCCCCAATGGAAATTATAGAAGAGAAGAGAGGGCAAAAAGAAGGCGAAAAAGCGCCTTTATAGTCCAGCGCAGAAATATCGAAGACAGATATTTCGAATTGTTGGTTGAATAGATCTACATTTATGGTGTTGCTCAATATGACGAATACTTGTCAGGCCCTTACAGTGGAGCTGCCCCTATACGGCGTTCTTCTAGCTCTGTTTGCGCGCAAAAATGTAGTCGGCTTCCCAGCCTTAGGCCCCTGCTGATAGCCCTGATAGTGGAAAAGAAAGCGCGGTCCGAGATGATCGTAAACTGGGGTTTAACGTGATCTTTGGTATATGGCACTCATTTTGACTCCACGTCACTGTAGTACTGAGCACCAATATAACTCAAATTCTTGGCGCTGTAGAAGCGCGTCGTTAGCGTGAATTCTCTTACATGCAGAATGGCGTAAGATTATGTGTTTGAATTTAATATGATCCGTTACTGATATTTTCTACTATTTATCCATCCCTATCGAATTCGATATATCTTGGTAAGAACGCACAAGAGTAAAGAGAAACTTTTGACAGTATTAAAAGAGCGACTCAGATCGAGCTCCCTTCTCTACACCAAATCGCATATCGTCATAGTTTTGCGTAATCAGCGCTTTTTCATTTCGTTTGTCCCCTTCCCGCAGTCGACAAATGTGTAAACAGCATGACACAGCAAAGAAGGTCTGTGGGTCTACCTATCAAGAGTGTCCCTTGAAGCAGATGTTTTTGGGCATGCTGCTTTACTGCGCTCAAAGCCTGATGCTTATAGAAGAAATTGATGAATACAAATTTATTTACAATGAGCGGCATACAGCTGACATTTTGAATCTGCGCTGCTTTCCCATGAATTCCCTCGCCACAGCGCCGGAAGCAGTTATTTTTACACATTTGATCGCACTCAGTGCTAGACGTGCTGGTTTCGAGCGCGCGAAAATTCCTCCTCTCTTGCACCTTCTGCGGTGTCCACAAATCCTGAGTTGCAGTAAAAGGCGTGTCCAGCAACGACGATGGCATCGGAAGCTCCGGGCGATGAAGTCCTCCATGCTTTCTTCTTTCGGCCTTCTCTCACGACCACTGCAAACCACACCAACGCCAGGAAGAACTGGCCACCGGAGAGAAACCGGTACATGTCGTCGTAGGAGCCGACATAGTCTCTGAAGTAACCTGCGTGAATGAACATTCTTCATATATTCTCCGGAATAACCATCAATTTAAACTTGCATTTTCGACAGCAACTCAGGGGCAGTAAACTATGCCTGCTCCCTGTGTGCTTTAAAAAAAAAACAAAGAAAAGTTTACTTGAGCAGAAATCACAGAAGTATAGAAATGATAAATGAGAACCCTTCCGCTGGCCTAACCAGTAGTAAAGTCCTTTCCTACACGGCGGCTGCAATAGAACATAATGCAATATAGATAGAACAGAAGATATGATCCGGTAAAGCGACGCAAAGAAACTAAAGCCTACTAAAGAGCATGACCGCTCCACAACTACAGCCGGCAAATCAGTGTCATAAAGAATCATAAAATATCTCACAAAAAAGTCATTCCCTGGTAAAAGGAGTTGATGATTGACACTACGCCTAATGTATTGATGTTTAATGTATCAGTTTGAAGGTTCACGCCAGTTCATTACCGTGTGAGGTTTCACAGTTTTCCATAACACAAACGATCGTGGTTGGGAAAATGTAATCAGGTTTTCTGTTTTCTGTGCTTTTAGACAAAGTGTATAGACTGTCATTATGCTGGGGAGAAATTGTCATAGAAGGGGAAAAGTGGGCCGAAAAGACAGACTAAATGTAACAAAGGTATATAAAAATGTATCCAATACTTTCTATTGGAATTCTTGTCTAAGTTCAAATATTTGCCTCTTCTATGCTAGCACCTGTAATTCTAGTGCTGAGACGAGGGCAACTACCAAATTGTCTAATTCCTAAGCATCAGGAGCACAATTTAGAAGCACGTAAGTCACCATTGACTTTTCGTCCAGATCATACCTGCGCCACTGATTCTGCCACTGAGCTACGAATTCAACGCAAGAGCTAGGAACGAAACTTCAATTTCCTAATTTTACAGTTATTTTCTAAAAAAATAAACGGCTTTCTGATATTGGAGGATGTTAAGTAAATTCAAGGTCAGCGGTCAGGGGCCTGATTCTGCCACGGAGCTATGTATTTAGCGCGAGAGCTGGGAACGAAACTTCAACTTCCTAATTTTACGATTTATTTCTAAAAAATAAACGGTTTTCTCATATTGGAAGATATTAGGTAAATCCATAGTCAGCATTAAAGTGATGATTACGGCCGACTTTTGGCTGACTCTTTAACTGAAAGCAATGCTAAGGAAGAGGCACTCACTGTCACTTCAGGATAATTAGGCTTTGCATAAACTGTTTTTGATACAAATTAACAATACACGGCCGTCGCTCTGTGAAAGGCAACTGATAGTTTTCACATGTTAGAATCCTTTACTTACTTGTAGACTGCATCCTCAAAACACTGACACAAAAGACATGGCACACCAGATTTTTTAAAGAACACGTTTATATATTTCTGAAAATACCGCGCTAAAAAGAGAAAACGATTGCCAGTAGTAAAATCCAAGTAAAGGTTAGTTCTATTTTTATATCAAAACTCCAAATACAGCTAGGTACTATGTCGTAATAGACCATATAATTACTTCGCCTCGATAATTCCTGCCGATGGCCTACAGATAGTCTGAAAATATATGTTCACTTCAAGCGCTCAACACGCACATCATAATAGAGATAACCACAGATCACTGTGTGCAGCTACCTCCACTCTATGTGACCTCCGTTATTTAAGATGTAGATTTCTGCCCAAATCATGAGATTTGCCCTCATTACGGCTACCATTGGATAGGAGGTACAATAATATACAGATATTACTATTAAATGCGACAGCTAATTTTTCCCTTCAAGACCCCTTTTTTTTTCACTTCTCTTTGCTTCGTACAAATACAGATGAGAGCAACACATCACTGTTTTGACAAATTATGATCCTTGTGAACTTGTGAACTACTCATATCTTCCTTGTGCTGACCATATATATTCCTCGTGTAAAACTTACTACTGTTTTTTTTTTTTACATTGACCACGCTGTCTTGGTGCTCACTATGTCCTGTTTTCATGTTTTTTGTATTTCTTATTTTTAAATATTTTATTTCAGTGTTATCTTTCTGAACGCCACAGTTGGTTTTGTGATATGCAATATGGTCGGCTTCTGTTTGATATTGTCTGTAGAATTTATCTTTCCTAAATTGTTATATGTAATTCTGCCGTACTAATTTTAATTTTTTTCTAAATCTTGCTCTACCTTGAACCTATTCATACTGGAGATATATTGCAAAAACAAAGTCAGGTTTGCAGAACTTTTAACATTCTATCTATATAATTGTGAGGGCACAAAATATTATATGGCCTTCCTATTTGCCTTGCCGGTGAGATTGTCAGCTTCCCTTGATTTCGTAACTTCATACAAAGCATCAGAGTTAGCACGCAACGTTTGCATATTGCATGCTTTCGCAGCAAAAAAATATTTGCTGCAGTAATATTCGTCTAGTTCGAAACGCTCGTAATCCCTCATGACGCAAACCAGGCGGAGTATGAAGAAAACTGCTACAAAACTACCAGTACTAAAAGTTCATCTTATTTTTAACATGCCTAACTATTCTTACTCCAGCGTACACTTACGTGGTCTCCGCAATGTGCATATCAGTTCTTCTATTCCGAAATTGACGGTCGAATGTAATTCTAAATATTTCGTATAACTACAGGTCTACATAAACCATACCTTATCAGGAAATATCATTGTCGCTGGAGGTATTGTACCGAAGTGAAGGAAAGAATATACTTGAAGGTCTAGAATTTATGTCATTAAAATGTGTTAACAATGTGTCATAAAAATTGCCTTCAATAAACTCACCAATGAAGAAAGGCTTGAGCACGAAGAGGGGGCCAGCCACCGTACCGACGATGCCGTAACTAAGCGGCAGCCTCTGGATTCCCATGTAATGAGCCATTAAGGCCGGATACATGGTGACACCGCAGCCTATGGCCATTGCAAGGCACAGGCAGGAAGCCAGAACATGGTAATAGCCGGTCGCAAGCGGAAAGGTTTGCAGCGCAATGGCCATCCATAGATATGTCAGCAATGCCAGCCAGCTGCGGGTTACGTAGCCTTTGTCGGCGATTAGTGGGATGCCGAGGCGGCCGAAAGTGTCAGTCATTGAAAAAAGTGGTATTAGCCCTACGGCGGCCTCTAAAGACGTTCCTTTGTCAATGGCGAAGTCCACCACTGTGGTCATGAAAACGTCGAAGTTGTAGCCAAAAACAATGTAACTCACCATGATCACATAGAACATGGGACTCTCGAGCACTGTAAGGCCATGCCGAAGGCCCCAAGGATTTACTGGCTTTTTTTGCTTCTCCATAGAATTCGCTCTTTTTTCTTCTCCGTTTGTAGCTTCTTTCTGGGTGCTTTGAGATACTGCTCGGCTCGCTTCTTTCTGGATGGTAAAGACCATTTTGGCGTGTTTCAAGGCCAGGCCATCTTCGGCGCGCTTCTTACGTATCCATGGTGGCTCTTTCAATAGCAGGCTGATCGCAATAACGTGGGCTATGAGTGCGCCGAAAATCATGACGCTGCTGCGGAAATTGTAGGTCTGCTCCAGAAAGAGAAGCAGCCGAGGGAAGACAAATGCTGAACTGGTTGATCCCGTGTATGTAATGCCAAGAGCAAAACCCTTGTACTTGTCGAAGTATTGGTTGATGAAGACCGGAAGCGTCATGAACACCAATCCAGATCCTAAGCCTTCAAAAGAAATCACAGAAAAGAAGCGGTATTTTATTACAATTTCCTCAAGTAGGCTCAAATCCCCTCGACCTTTTGGCCGCAATATAAAACGCCTTGATGTGATGCAAAGAGGAGTCAATATTACTTGCGTTCCTATGCTATATACGTAAACCTTATCAGTTGCACAATAAGGTATACCCAATACAAATGTTTATAATTTGTCAACACTTCATCCTGATGAGTTCTATATACCACCGCTGTCGAACAATGCCCATCAGTCATTACCTTCTAGTCTTCCTGTTTTCCTCAACAATTATGCGCATCAGTCCGTCGATACTACAAACCTGTCATATAATGTAACAATGTAAAACATGAGGTCAGCTCGATGTTTTTCTTAATCCTGATAATCCGATGTTTCCGTGCTGGGACACTGTATTTGTTGTAACGAATAACAGTATATTTGTAACACTCCTTCTTATTTAGAGAATGAGATTTTTCCATGTTATGCTCCTGCTGCTGTCATGTTTTAGGGCACTGGCCTCGTAAAGCTGCTGGTAGCAGTACATTTCGTACGGCTGCTCCATCCATGTATTTTGTGCAAAGGAAAAAAAATCATTAGATTTCAGTACACAACCTGAACTGGCAGTTACATTAGTGCATGTGCTTGCGGGCCTGATGAGAATAATGAAGGGAGTAGGAAAAAGTTCCAAACCTATGTTCTACGCCCCCTAACCTCTCATGGCTGTTCCTTTGTTTCCTGTCGTCATATCCCTAACCGTCCATGCTCAAATCCGAACCGGTGTCAGGTGCCCCTTTCGTATCTCCAGACCGTTTGCCATAGCTGCTGTAATATGTGAAGCAGGTTGCGTGCCGCCTAGTGCACCACGGCGACTCTAACGGGAGTGATAGATGCGAGGTGGGTAGCGACCATGATGGCAGCACCTTCCGTACGAAATTCTAGTGAGTAAAGCTTCCTCAGCCAAACAGCCCAATCTACTGAGCGCCAACCCACACACTGAGCTGTATCCTCAATTTCACATCCATTCAACTCCCCGATCATCCGCCAACCCTATCCTACTCAAATTGTAACCCCTATCATTCTTCTACATTCGACCTCCTCAGAGTATAGGCCCACGTCGCAGCAGATCAAAACGGCAGAATCTTAGCAGGATTAAGATATTGCAGGAACGCCTGCTGTCAAGAATCTCCACCCGCGTCACTACTTAAACCCTCTAGCTAGCGTCACTACTAAAACCCTCAAGCTAGGGGTATGACAGCCCTCCTCGTTGTCTCCCCTGTACCCAGATTTCTGTTATATAGATTATGTGATATTACATTTTTAAGCTAATGAAGTTAGAGTTGAGCAGCGGGTGTTAGCAGCATGTGGAATAAAGAGCTGTGGATGTTGGATGAAGGCGTTTTTGGTGGAGGAATTTGGAGGAGAGCACACCCATCTGGTGGTTTGTGCTCCTCTGGGGAAGACTCTGTACGTCGATTCCTCACACAAATAGCAAACGTTTTGTGAAAGCTGGTACGGCCGAAAGAGTGGAATGAAATGTAATGGTCGTGCGTTCAATTTTGACAGAACTGCGTTGTCAATATTTGTCCTACATTTGCCTTGATTTTTGTTTTGAAATTATTCTTTAGCCTACTTTACGCTGACTTCAAAGCTTTTATTTCCACCCCAGTGCCCCAGCGAGGTGGATACGTTTTTAAAACGCCACCTACACATCAGAGTACCCGGTTTCAAACTCGGCTGCCGGCGACTGCGCTTCAGGAAGGCAAAACGGAGTGGCGTCCATGGGTTGTGCGTTGTCACTGCCCGTATAAGATCCCTCTGGCCGAAATTACTCTGTCGTCCTCAACCACGACATAATTTTCTTTCCACTTTCACTGCCACCTTCCTTCCCTTCCCATACGGCACGGTTAATGTGTTCACGGAGAAAGTGTGACACTGCTCCTTTCGTTCCTAAAACCAATTATAATTATTAACTCTCCGCCCGCACATGGGCTTATCGAAGACGCAGGTGGTTCGGTGATGATTGGACGCCTCTTGTAGGGATACAATCGACAGGAGCAGCCTTGGTTTAGTAATTACGTTTTTACTCAAAACATATACATCTCGGTCGGTCTTAAAGCGTTCACCGCCATAAGCCTGAATTGAGCAAAATAGTGTCGGAGACTTGCTCCCATATCTCCGAAAATAAGCACTTGATTTTACAACAAATTTGTGTGCGACCGTTCTTTGTGCACAATTAACGGTAGTGGTATTATATTTGGCTTACTACTAGTCATCTATATGGTAGTCAAGTTCAAGTCTGGATTACAATATGCATTTTGACCTTCACCATGTCTACCTCAGGTAATGGCAGGTGTCCGCGGAGAGGTGAGACAGATACAGCGCCTTCTTTACAACAAAAAATAAACAGATATAAACGTACTCCTGGATTGGACAATCTAATTTTAGGGCGTGGGCGCATATTTGTGACACAGACTGCAAACCAATTCCGTGCATTTTCAAATTTCTATGTATGTGCCTGCCATTACGTTTGTAATGACCCTTTCATTACAGGGTTGGGTTACATATGTCTGAAAGGTATGACTGACTCACTTGATTGAAACGCCATGGCCGTGCATAGGTATGTTTCCGAAAACACTAGGGAGTTTAAAATATTACGAAATGAAGTCTTCTTGCAGTCACATAAATGAGTAACAATCGAAATGGATCACACAAATGCTTATGATACCGTAGTCACTATTTACAAAATACTTCATTGGACATCTAGCTGTTGTGCTAAAAACTCACTACAAGACTTTTCGGCGACATGCAAATGATCATAATTATGTATCACTCATATTTTTGATGACATGAAAGGGTCAGGCCGGAAACATCTGATAAAACGTACTGTCAGCAATTCTGCGGTAGTACAGAGACAATGGGCTTCGTTAAAAATATGCAGTTGAATACATTTTTTTTTTCGCGAGACTCAACAAAGGCCCAGGAAAAACGGTTGACATTTAGAGAATTTCACCGAGTTCCTTACGGCTGATTCAAACTCTATAAAATATTGCTTGGGTCTTGTTCTCTCCAGCTACTTAGAAGGCTCTATGCTGTTTAGAAATAACCGCGCTGCCATAAGCAGAGCTTGTTAAAGCTGATGCTACTGTCCAAGATGTCACCTATGTCACGATGGTGCGCATAAATTAAATTAACATTTTCCTAAGTTCTGACGTCCCAGCCTTGCAGTTTCTTGGAACCTTTCTCAGAGGCCACGATTTCTGCATGCTCTACAACGCTTTATACAGGACCCGAGGCTGTGGTATAAAAAATCAAGAAAAGAAGCATCGAGTTGCTGTGGTACGGTTTACAACTTTCGAAACAAAAAAGAAGATGATAATTTAACGCAAGGCTCTAAATAAATATTTTTATATGTTTTTGAGAGCACATCACATGACGGCCGTCTCATAGTACGCGCAGCTTCCCGTCCTACAAGAATAAGTTAAGGGCACTAATATAGAAAGACATAAAATGCTCGCTTCTACACAGTGCAAAGCCGATGGTATAGAAAAAGCATTGCCCATTAAGCGTTGCAAATACAAAACGAGAAAAACACCTAAACTCTTCATCATGATGGTCAACAAAAAATACAGGATATTCTTTCAAAATGTGCAAACATGAAAAAAAAATGTTAATGGATTTATCATTTTGCTAGCTCTGGTGTTATATTTTCGGCGAAAGTGGGGAGAAGCAGAGCCAGTCTGCTTTATTATTCGCTATTTACCTAAATACGAAAATGTATTTTATTTAATTGAGATTCTAGGTCTATGTTGTACTTTCGCTATTGGAGCTGAACCTCCAAATAGTATTACTCTGAAAAATAAATATCTAAGAAACTGAATCGCGTATATCAATGCCAGGAATAGCAGCCTGGTAGGGGGATTAACACCATAAAACAGCGGCAGCCCGCCCATGCGGTGCAGGAACTCAAGCCAGAAGTTTCATACATACATGCGCACCCTTGCAGACATCAATTCATAGCCAGATGGTTGCATGGCTGGTCACCTTCAATTTTGCTTTAACTGCAGCCTCGCTGATGGCCGCCTCGCCGATTAGCAATGGGCGTAGTCATTGGGCTCACAGTACCCGCCTCAAAACACCGTGACGGAGGGATCAAGGCCGGATGTACTAGCTGACGCTTCTTTTTTGTGATGCCGCCTATTGGGATAACACATATGGGCCTTCTAAATATTTAGGAACATTCTTTTTTGCTATACTATTCTAAGGACAAGCTCCAAACTTCTAAACAAAACATACCCCATAACATAAATATTTAGAGCATTTTAACTTGCTTACTTTATTAACAGACTAATTGAAGCATACTTCCCTTTACCTGTACTTCGCCGTTGCCACCGATACACGCCCAGGGCAAAAATAAATCTGATGCAAGCTTTAAAAAGTTTAAGCCCTCTAAGAAAAAGCACTAAGTACAGTAAGCGCTATTCTCGTGACGCAGGCGCGCATTTTCGAACATTGCCATAGGCAATGGGGCATATAAGTTTCGATGTTCCCTGCATGCAATGATCTATTGGTCCTGGCGTTTTCAAAAGAGTATCATAGCCTTCCTAATATTGAACTGTCTAATTTGGGCTCGCCATCTCTTCTTGGCTAATAGGCAATGATTAAAATAAAACTTTGATAACATTTTGTGCATAAAACATTGTAAGAAGCGCATAGCAGGCATAATCAGATACTCTGTCCACTGTAGGCGACAGCATCTTGCATCAAATATATATGCCGGGTGTTTTAGGAAGAGCTTTCGTGAATTCCTCGCTATAGAGTTAGAAATAGGCACTAATTCCAGGAAGTCATTCACTTCCGCACAGGATGTAATTTAGTGTAAAAAACCCTTTTTTGAAAAAGAAGTTTTATATTGTCAAACCCACTCAGGATATGAGGCACAGAACAATGCACGGCTTGTGAAATGTTTACCACCTGGAGTTCCTTACCATGCATTCATATCGCAGAGCTTGCTACGCCTTGCTATATGCCCCCATCGAAATCGGTCGAACTGACAGGGTTCGATCCCAAGTCTTTTGGTTCAGAAATCGACTTCCCTGACTATGGATTTACCGTGTAGCGGCTAAACATTCCACTGACTACGTAGATATTTTGTAGAAACGCGCTAATTGCATTAAAATCAACCCATTTTTGAGGATAGTGGGCGTAGGAGTTCGAATCCGAGCACAAAACGATGCAAAGCCAATTTTTCCTTAGACAGAAATATACTTTCGAATATTGCGCTTAGGACAAATTATTCTAAATATTTTCTTCACCAGACTAAAACTGGGTGCATTAAATGCACGGAAAGTTCGGTAGAGACACGACGCCTAACCTGTCACACTAACTACGCCCTCAGTTTAGAAATTCACATGTTTAAGGACCATGCCACCATGTCATTCTGCACCTACGGCCAAACAACGGGTGCGGCTCAGTTGGATGTGTAAGGCATGTTCAGGGGCTTCTGTAGCTTTGTGGGAGAGCTACTATTTATTTTCTTCTTAAGCAAACCGGTTTCCATACAATCTTTTACCGCTGAATGGTCGGTTATTTTTCTTGAGCGCTTGGTGCAAGAAATGAAGATTGTACTGCTAGCGGTGTAGTTGTAATGTTTGAGGGTGACGGGGCAGTAGAGCTTGCAGTTCATACTTGACTCATAGACACTGCAACATATTATATATGCAGTTGTATTGCATTATAACTATGTTTTATCAGTACGTTCTCCGATGTTCATTTTTGTGCACAAAAACTGAAGGATATCTCGCGTTTATTTACAGCTCTGCAAAATATCCACTTTTGTCTCAAAAGCTGATATTGCGTAGTTTTGTATGCGGCTTCGAACTCTCAGCTACTACTTACGACTCAGTCAGATAATTATGTCTAAGTCGTGATGTAATATTACCTCCGCCGCGGCTGAGATTAACTTTTTAATTTTTTTTCTGTTTGGGGCATATTGTTTTTAAGAATTTTTGATAGTCTCGACCAGTGGTCTTGCTTTAAATATAAGCAGAACAATTATTGTACGTCTCTTCATTCTGCATAAGAAAACAATCATGAATACCTCATTTACGGCAGCCAATATACGATAAATATTGCTTCATTACCGAATACTATTCCTTGAGTTACAGCGATCCAGGTGATGTTAGGGGCGAAGCTAGATGCTATGATACCCCCGGCCATGATGATACTCCCAGCGAACATCACAGGTGGCGCGGTGTACTTCTGGCACAGAGGGCCGGAAATGATGCCTGTAAGGAAAGAAGGCACAGCTTATCATACTGACACTGAACATACTACCAGCTCCAGTTCGGGTTAATCACCTACTCGCCCCACGGATTGTCTGTGTCGTGAAAAAATACGGCTTTTAGATGGAATGATGTCAAGTTGCCATGTTAGAGATATTAATGCTTGAGAGAGTGTTGAGGACACTGGTTCTCCGCATACTCTGCATTCCTATCTCAAAAAAAAAACTGCGCGTGATAATAATAAAAAAAGAATATACACTTCCCTATGCTTGTGCATTTCTTTGAGGACGATAGCCAATGCCCCTCTGTCGATATAAAGCTTCGTCAAAGGGTGGGCTCATACAGCCGGCTCGAAATTTCTTTACACCTGTTACGCTTAAACGAGCTAAAACCTGCCAATCCTTGCAATCTTATGCGAGGCAAAAGATTCACTAAATAAGCTTGAGATGCTTATCTGTGAGAATGAGGAATCATTTTGCGCGCTCACAATTGTTTTTTCGCTAACGTTTTTGTGCGGTGTAGTCCTTGTGGACGGGCTCTTATGAATGAATACCGGTACCCGTTTGAAATCCGAGGTTGACCACGATGAGAGGGAATACATTAATGTAGCAGGTGCTCATTTTCTCTTTTATTCAGCCCTTTACAGCATCTACATTGCCTTGACGGCCGCACTCTTCTACGCACTTCACCTCTATGTAGCGAACAGCAGTGCGCTTTCCCTCAACTATTCAATGCCGTAGCTTTCTGCAACATCTCCCTTAAGTCAGAGCTTAATTGTGGTCGCCCGCACGGTGTCCTCGTTGCGGCGAAATCCTAGAGGGATGCGTCATCTATGGGTGCCGCGTGTGAGACTCAATCGGAGGTGAGCTGATGACCTCATCTCTAACAACTATATCTTGGGCACAGTAGCAAAGTTTACCGACTGCATTTCGTTTAATTAAGCAAGTAGTGTTTTCGCAATAATAATGATCATGAATAAAGCACCCCTTCACTTCCAAACGAATATCGCTTTAGTGGTCCCGATGAGAATGTTCACCTAATCATAAAACGAGAACCACCTTCTAAAAAACCAGCTGTGCAGCATTTTCAATGTTCTCCAAATCAAGGCGGAAGCTTCCATTTCGAAAGTAGAAAAACGAAGGCTACAATATATACCCTGTTGAAAATCGCTCTTGTTGTTATTATCTATACCGCTCTTTTTTTTACAAAAACCATCGAAGTACCGTAATTAAGTTTAAAGGTCAGGTCTTCTTTGCGAGTTGTTGCCAATGGATCCCCCTTAATGGGTGAGTGAACTTGTAGCTTCACATCATAACGGTCATGCAAAGACTATGAGAAGAGCGGCAGTACAGGGTACCTAATGGACTACAATCCCGTCTAGATGATTACCTGATTACTGCCTCGAATGCCATTTATACCACTTCAGGCGCGGCGTCACATGTGGAGAGTCGACCCAAATTTCACTATATGCTTGCATGGAGCGCGGATTGGCGCATTTGAATTTGGCACCAGCAACATTTACACCTCCCCTGTCGAGTACGCGGTGCCATCTCTTGTTAATACAACGAAATGGTTTTGTAAATAGCAAGTAAGTAAAGATGCTCGTCGCAGCGTTTTGCGTAGGGATGAACCCGCAGCTATTATTTTTGCATGCCTCTTTTTAAACCAATGCCTAATGATACAATTTCTTGTAGTGAATGTGCCACTAAGGGAATGTAGATGCTGCATACCAGATTTCATCATTCAAGACACAGAAAAAGTACTTCAGTGGACTGTCTGAGTTTCGCGTCCACACATTTGGACACGGCGTCTTAATGCCACAAAAGTGCTCGCGGCGCTTTGTTCGCATGCCCACATACACGAACGCGAATAAAATATAAATATTTTTGCATAATCTTTTATATTCGAATTCTTCCTGGCCTACTGATCATGCATGGTGCAAAAAGAAAATTTCCAGAAAATTTAGTTGCCAACCGAAGGGATTATACTAGCATTTTTCGTCTGTTATGGGGGCCCTTAAACTTGAATTTCATGGGTGATATATTTGATCCTAAATTATAGTCGGCGCAGTGCCAAACGAGCAAGAAGGTGATAGCGTTATTGAACTATGTGAAGAGCCAAGGTGTTTTTTGTGTTACCATGTGTCGAAGGTATTCCGCTGTGAGAAAAAAAAAAATGTGCGGGATGACCGCGACCTTCAGAGAAGCCAGAATCGTCACATTTTGCGCACAGTTAGGCGCGAAAATTTGGATAGTTTTCACTTCACCGCCATGCAAATCACAGCGGCGTTTAATCGTGATTACTACTAAGATTGAACGACCACAGCACGATAATATACGTTTTCGGATTCCAGCTCTCAAAACTAATTCAAGAATGTATTGCTATATGGACAGGCATAAAATTTTAATATTAGTCATAAATAAATATTTACTGGTAATAAATTCGGTACTTCAATTATTGGAGTACGATAATTCTGAATAACGCTGTACAAAGGCATACGGCTTCCCGCTTTAGAGTGAAGGTAAACTTCAATTACTTATACCTCATTAGCGTTGAACAAATAATAAGAATGTCTACAGTTAAAGTCATCATAATAGAAATAAATAACAACATATGACTTGTTGCTGCCGCGGAAAGTTTAATTTTCATCCAGAGTTAAAGATGTAACGGTAATTATTACTTGAAATTCATCCAATGTAATTGTACTCTACCAACGCAATTCCAAGCTGGACGACTCAATTATATACTGTCAAGTAAACTTTTAAATCCGACATATTTAGAGTGCTAGTATTTTGAACACGTAATTAGATCGATAATATTATACCCAACATAATCAGTTTAACGATATATAAATTGATTCGATAGGGTAAAGTCGAAATTTTGATGAAAATTACTTAGAATAAATAATTAAAACCTTTATACCTATATAGAGCAGTGTAAATATACTCAAATTAAGCTATCCAATGGTGTAAAAATTGATCAGGTATGCTAGAGTTTAGTTTAAAATAAGAATCAAGTATTGAATTCAAATCAGTTTGCACAATTAATTAGTCATTCGCTCAGCACTCGTATGCTCATAAATAACACGGTCATGCACCAGTGCATCCTAGCACACTACGCTAAGCGAAACTTGTAGCTAGGCAGACCAGGTCCCATTCTGAGATATGCAGAGCTTCAACGTCATCCACGGATACAGATGCGGTCCGAGGAAGCAGTAGTAGGCGGTCCTGGAGCAGTGGGTACGTCGCCCTTAAAAGCGGCAGCGGCGATCCTGCTCTCGTCTGCAAGCTGCAACGGTAACTGACGCCATTGGGATTACTTCCAAACTCACCGACCATATTTGCCATAGCTCCCATTAGGCATATCGGCCAGGCTGCCTGACCTCTGTCCGCATTAAACTCCTTCATTATTCCGATGTACAGGAAGCCCGATGACCGGATGGTGGCTGATGTGAGGAAGGTTGTCAAAGCGCAGATGACAGCCACGTGCCAGCACTGGTCGATGCCTCGCGCTCTCACCAGCGGTGCTTTTGTAATGGCAGCTGCTTGTCCTTCCTCGCCAGCCATCCTGTGGATAAAATGCATGTTCAGTTCACTTGTCAGCTTGAGTGGCTAAGGACAAAATGGATACGGAAAACCTAGCCATATGAAATGTTGTTTATTCCAATAAATGCAGGTTGCTATAAGGAGACTCATCCCTGCTATTCATCCCAACACAATGTGCTTAAAATATGGCGACATTGCGCAGACATCTGTATAAGCCATAGGTACGGAACTTATGCTCGTGCTTATTAAGGCGAAAGCCTTTATAGCCTCATCGTTGTAGTCAGCAAGTGTCACGCTTTTGCGGCGGCTCTGTTTGGTCGAGACGAGATGACGACATGGAGGTCTCGACCAATCACAGAGCACCACCACAGTGTGCACGAATGTATGCCTTTTATAGCCATATGCCAATCAATGAATAATTACTATTTAATTATTAGTCAATATTATATACTGATAAGTAGTAGTTGCTCAATAAATCATAATAATTGTTAATTACTGAACACTGATTACTAATTACTACTTGCTTATTACTAATTAATTACTGGTTACTAAACATTGACACCTGAGTAATGAGCTAATTAATAATAAAATAATGCCGCGTAACCAAGACTGCAGTATGCGCGAATGCGAGCCTTGTAAGGCCATATGCCAATGAATGCTTAATTAGTAATGAATGACTAATTAATTGTTTAGTTACTAAGTGCCAAGTTGTAAATAGTTGCTAGCTTCTAATTATGAATAATCAAATCATATTTTGGCAATGATAATTAAACAAACAATATTGATGGCAAGTTGGAAGATAATTGCATTTTAGGAACAATTGCGCAATCATCAACCTAATTAACAATTGTTGTCGCCTTAAATGGCCATATGGGTATCTGTAACCACGTACTAATTATGGGTTTATACATCAATGCCCACTTGAATAATTATAAATTATTGCTGAAAAATTATTAATTACTGATCAGTGAGAGTTGCGTAAATTTACCTAATTAAATGCTAATTACTGCCACTCACCCGGTAAAATCGCGTAGCAGAATGCAGCACACAGGCGTTCGCCTTTCATCACTTTAGTCGCCAATGTGTCCTCGATTTTTTTTTCGGCTAGGGGGATTCAATTTACCTCGCAGTGATGCCTCCGTTTCTATCATTGGGCAACAGCATTGCTATTTTTCTACATGGTCGTTGATTGGACTACGACACAAAAAATTGGCAACATTAATGTTTTATTTTAGGCATTGAGGCGATGGCGCTAATGGCATCTATTTTCAGGCTCCCGCCAGCATGTCACGTTCGAGTACATGCGCTTTACTCCTTAAATAATAATGAATATTTTGTTTTCTCTCGGTTATCCCACACATTAAGTAGCACAGTGGAAACAACTCTCTATTTTGTCTCTTTTTCCGAATCCTAATGTCTGTCAGCTACAAATAGACTTCAGAGAAAATAATTAAACGAACCAGCTAATGATAGTGGTCTATATAAAGCGCGTGCTAACAGTTATTTTTTAGAACCGCTTTGGTTAGCAATCTGCACATGCGCTGCCAAAACGAATAAAAATAGCGCAAGTTTTGTAGCTGGTGCCAAATAAAGTGAATAGTCAGAGAAGTTAGTCGAACGGGAATCGAACATTTCTAATAGTCAATAATTTTGCGAAAAACTATGAAATCAGGAATAGTGTCAAGCACTAGTGCCCTAGCGAAAACACTGTCATGCAGTATTAACTTCTGGATAAATCCCTATAGTCGTAAACATCAAGCAATAACCCCCACTAAGGGCTCGCAACACAAATTCAGTGCGATGGTATTTTGAGCGTCAGGTTAGACATCTAGCTGTATTTCGTTTTTTGTTCATCGGCGTCGTCTAATCTGAGCTCTTTAATGATGATTATGTGCGCTTCCAGAAGAATGGAATGCCTAGCGGCACTGGTCCATTCATCCGCACATAACGGACGCAGCGAGTTGCTGCGCTGCTTTAGAATAAGCCCGGTTTTATTCGCCGCACTTTACGAAAAATACTATTGCGGCCTTAGCCGATCATCATGCCAATTATCCGGAAGTATTCGAAATATTCGTAACACATTCAATTCGTTTAGAGTAATTTTCAAAATACGCTATTTCATTCATTCCAATAAGCTAACAGGAGATTGCTCTATTCCTAATCAAATTTTAGAGTGCAGCTCTTACGCGCCCCTTCGACGGTAGAGTCCCATGGCCGTTTGTTTCTTATGTAACCGAGCGAGCGAGAGTCAGGAGCTAAATAGAAAATGTGCGAACAAATTCAATAGGCACGACCTGTGCGCTACTCGTTTGTGCTTGGTTCTCTCCTGATTGACTGATTGATTATAATAATTTTATTTTCCAACAGATCAGGACGGGGATATATATCCACTTAAACAGCGGCGGGGAGCTCTTAGATCTGAGTGGTGTCTTCAGCAAAATGGATAAGAGAAATATTCTTTGTCACGGGAGAAACGTAAACAGTGCCTTGTAACCGTCCATGCATACATACAAGCATAATCATATTCCTTGCCTCAATATATCGTCAAAACGCTTCAATTATTACTCTCAAATTCTGCATTAGGTTTGTACTGTAATTTTACGTTAGAACAAAATAACAATACTCTGGCCAATAGCAAATGATAATAATGGTTTAACACACCCTATGGAAATAATCCAGGGTGATTGGCTCCGCAAGTGCAGTTGCATAGCGATAAAGTTCTAAAAAGCCGTTGCGTGCAAAATGCGACGCAATCTGTCAATGTTAAAGTGACATTTTTGTCATCATAGCCTAGACTATCAAACAAGCCCCTCCGAATAAAAGAAAAGGCATTTCGTAATTATGAAAGAGCCACAAAATTCATATCCCCTGAGATGGTCCCTTTTTGACAATGAACCTGGGCACCATCACTTAGAAAATAAATTGCCCGCAAAGGCTGGTGCGGCTCCTTTCCGGAGATGTCAAGTCGTCGAATCCCTCCCCCCTTCCCTAACGCCTGTATTCCACGGAAGAATTGGTGAGAACAACGGGAGACACACTCGCGACAGAAGGATTGCCAGCCTCCTCTCCCCACTTTCATAATCTCGGGTGTTGCTATCTGTGGAGTATACGAGGGTACGAGAGTGTGCGGAGGCAGATGACTGAATGGACTCAATAGCTAGGTGACTGGAGAAACTACGCTGGTAGTTGCAGTTTAAACGTTACTTCATTCCTCTTGCGCGGCTTGCACCGGCGAGCCACCCTTGCTACGGTGGAAGTCAACCGATCGTGAGGTCCCCAGTTTTTGGGCGGCCACAGTGATGGTTAGCGGTAACATTGCGGTCGTTTTCAACGATCGGCAGAAAAAGCACTAAAACTGAGATACAGCCTCATAAGAGACTGCGGATATTTGCTTGGAAGGTGTTTGTGTGTATGGAACTCCCAATCTGGCGGTGTGATTTCAACAAACGTGTTGGGAACTGTAGTACGAGATTCCTTACAAGCTGAGGCAAAGACAGCAATTCCCACATGAGCCACACAAGTACTACATGGAGGAATAGCGTTTAACGACGCTTTTTACAAGCAACCTCCTAAAACCACTGGCTCCTCTAGATCATTGGCGGCAGGCAGTCTAGGGTGGCAAATAGATGGCCGTAACATTGACAGAGGCGGCACTCAATGGGTTCTCCTTCATGTACATTGTTGCATTCGGTCAATAGTCTCTCTCTCTCTCTACATTTTATCGGCATTCACTGTCTTCGGGGTTGTCGATGGCGAGACAGGGGAAAGGCGTAGTGATCGTCCATGAAGCGATTTTGGATCCTCTCCTGGGGAGACCATGAAAAAACTGGAATC